>VXAW01007876.1:30943-236067 GCA_013399735.1 Tyrannus savana
CCATACCGTATGACATCATGCTCAGTATATGAAGTGTGGGGAAGAAGGAGGAAGGGAGGGATGTTTGCAGTGATGGCATTTGACTTCCCAAGTAACAATTACACATCATAGGGCCCTACTCTCCTGGAGAGAGAAACCTGCCTGCCCTTGGGAAGCAGTGGATTAATTTGTTTTGCTTTGCTTGTGTCATGGCTTTTGCTTTCCCTATTGAACTGTCTTTACCTCAACCCACAAATTCTTTACTTTTTACCCTTTCTATTCTCTCTCTGATCCTACTGGTGGGCGAGTGAGCAAGCGGCTGTGTGGTGCTTGGTTACTGGCTGGGGTTAAACCACAACACCCAGTCAGATCTCATTTCAGCCCTCCCAGGGCTTCCCCACCCTGTCCGTGGCCTAGGACCCCATGTCAGCCCCCTCAAAGGCTGTCAGCTTCTGCAGCAGGACTGGGCTTCAGCTCTCTGCAGTCCTGCCCTGCCTGGCCGTGGACCTCAGCCCATTCCCAAATATAATAAGACAGTAAGAGCTGAAAGCTTTGAAAAAAAGCTGAAAGCCTCATTTGGCTTCTCCTGACCAGCACATTCAGACTCTGCTCTCATCCTCCTCCTGCTTGAGCATCTGCACCATCTCAGATGCTGGATTCACAGGACGTGGAGCACTAGCCCTTGGACTCAACTTGCTCAGAAACTGTTCTGACTACAGCCTCAGTATTTTTATATTGCTTGGTATCTGAAAAGTTATCACACTGTAACAGGAGCTTTCACACCTCCCAGATGACAAGCAGCTGAGATAACCCCAATCCAAATAACTGTCATTTTAACAAGTGCATAAATCCAGTGAGGCTCCAAGGATTTAGACTTAAATACTCAGAGGCTTGAAAATTGTGCGCTTCAACACACATGTAGGCCTGGGAATCATGTAGGCTGTTTTGAAGCACTACAGATAACAGAGGAGTTCAATTCTCAACAAAGACAACCAAAACTTTGGCATCACAAATTAGTCATCTTTGTCTATTATAGGATCATCTCCAAAGTGACGCAGTTTCGGTGCTGGGAAGGGACAGGACCCGCTCAGGGTTCTGCCTAGCCTGTAGACTCGGCGTTAGGAGGGCAGTAGGTAGTGGCTGAGAGTTAAGTTCCCAGTGACGCAAGTACCCAGAGAAGAGGCACACACACAACAGCAGTGAACACTCAAACAGCCAAGGCTGATCTAACTTTATTGGAACAAAATGGTGGCTTTTATAGGGTCCTGGAGAGAAGGGTCTGGAAACAGGGCGGGATTTGGGCGGAGCATGCAAATCAGCTAACAGTGATAGGGTAAGGGCACATGAATAAACATGACTGGGTGTTAACAAGGGAGGAGTCAACCAGGGAAAGCATGATTGGTCAGTAGCTCATGGTACACTGACCCATCAGACACTGTCTCTGTGCCTGTCAGACAGAAAGTCCATGGTAAGAGACAAAAAACAAGGGAATCAACCTACGAATAGGTTTTAGAACTTTAACAAGGCTGCCACAACAAAGTCTTTACACACTGGTGTTGTTGCTATTGGTAGTGGTGTTGTCAATGCTAGTTTTCCATTCATCAAAGGACTCTTCTCTTTTTCCTTCATCTTTCCATGCCACAAATGCCATTTCCATCTCCTCATAAACTACCTCATCTCCAACACCAAAGAAAATCAGAAAGTTGATGGGGTGTTTTTATTACATGTCTTTTTGTCTGCTTTCTTATTATTTTTAAATTTCAGCTTCAGTCAGGCTGCCAACACTGGCGCAGGGCTCAGAGCTGTAGCTCTGCTGCCTGCACTGTGAGCTTATAGGCACTCTTCTAGGCAAATTCTGAGTCCAGAATGCAAGGAGCTGAGCATTTTGGGCATCTCCAGACTGTGCCAGTCAGTTCCAGGGGCAGAAGATAGCCCTGGGCATTTTTAATTTGCAGGAAAAGCTATAGCCCTCGAGGCCTCATTGGCCCATCTGCCATCAGCAAGATTTTCCCCAGGCTGAGCAAGGCAGGATTTCACCCAGGGGACATCCCACAGCTGTGACACAGCCTCTCACACTCAGCTTACTTGGGATGCATCTGTTTTCTGCTGGCAGGGTGTCAGTGCCAGCAGCGCTGCTCCCGACTACACGTAGCCCTGACCTCACTGAACAGGTACTTGGGCTGAGCACAGCAGGCAGCTTGTGCTGGAGGCTTTCATCTTAGGCTTTGAAGAACAAACAAAGACAGGGGAACAGAAAGTCTTGAAACTTCTCCATTAAACAGGATTTGTAGCTTAAGACTTATCTCTTCTTGTGAGGCAAGATGAGGTTGACTTGTACACTGAGTGCAAAGAGGGTTAGGGACAGCAGTGGTTTGTATAGACATTGGCCATGTTCCCAGTGGTCAAACCACAGGTATTTCTTTAATTCATTTGAACTTACAGCTCTACTTAAGTATGTGAATATACAGATCATACTCTGGGCTTTGAGCTACAGTTATTCTCTCCAGCCATGAACAGTTGTGACTCTCTTCAGCTCCACTGATAAAGTATGAATCATAATGAAGCAGGAAGAAATACCTACCTGGCTTTTTTTCAGGTCTGCAGCTATAAAAATAAATGTTTTCTTCCACCTCTGCAAAATCTAAACTTTATACAAAAATCTCTAAAAAGAAACTGAGTGATACTAGTTTTTAAACTTCATAAAATGATTAAGTTTTCATAAATACTAACCACAAGGCATGAAAGTAATGTTTTATTTTAATGTTTTATATAAGGTGAATTCCTTGGTTTAAAGTGCTACCATTTCATGAGAAGCTCAACTTGCAATACAATTTGCAGACCAAGCTAAGCACACAACTTCCTTGGACATTTCTGATCTCTGCATCAGAGAGCTCTGCAGAGCTCACTGAAAGCCCATCTCAGGGCTGCTGCATACTCTCTGGGGCCTTGTGTTCTATTTTCCCAATAGAGAATGCAATGGAAGTTTGGATCTGTGATTTGCAGCTTTGTGGTGAACTAACCTAATCACAAGCATAGCTAGGTTGTACCAGGTGGGGATTGAGCAAGTCCAGGCCCTCTGATTGTATCACAAACCCTGGAAGGGAAGTCTGAGAGGTAGGTAATTACATCAGAATCCCTGGGATGATTTACAGCCAAGGTAACAACATCTTTCTCTCATTCCATTTTTTTTATGGCAATCATAGACAACTTCTTACATTAATCCTTAAAGAATTGGAAAAGCAATCCTGTGATGTAGGAAAGGCTTTTAAGCTGATGTGGACTGTTTATCACAAGCTGGTATGAGAGCAGTGAAATGGGAGAAGTGTGACAGAGATTACTGCAAGTCTTATTGTAAGAGCCCTCTACCACATCAGCTGGGATTGCTGTAGCCACTTCACTGTCGATATTCTGGCTTTGATGATGTGGCTTTTCATGCATGGATGATGATTGGTAAGAACAAAATCATTTATTAGACCTATTTTGAGGAATCTGGTCAGATGCTCCCATTCCAGGAGGGTACTGATCCTGTGCCAACAGTCCCTACAGGTCTTTCAGTCCTTGAAAGCAATTCTGCACTGCAAAATTAGGACTTTGGCAATAGTCACAAAAGCTATCATTCATGTAGGACAATTGCTAGGAGGACAGGTCAAGCTTGTTCACTCAGGTGAGGAATTAAAAGTCCGGATCAAGCCTGTGATGGATCCTCCCTCTCCTTCACCTCAGGACCATGAGAACCCTTGACAATCTCTCTCCAAAAGGTGGAGACAGAGCAGAGATATCTGTGATTCCTGCAGCAGGGCCAAGGTATTCTTTGCCTTTTCATCCCTGTCAGGAGGCAAACAAGTGGGACATGACAGTTGAATCATTTGCAGTAGGATCTTTGGTGTTTGAATCAGTATAGAAAATGTACGGAAAATAAAAATTGGCAGGAGAAAGAACGACCACCACTGGAAGGAAGAGATCTACTTCCTGCTCTTTTACTGTTCCCTAATACCACATAAGCCTTATACTTTACAGCAGGAATTCTGGGGTAGCCTTTTCAAAGTTCTACTTTTCCATTTTACTGAAAATGTCTATATTATAGAAGGAGGAGTAACAATTTATATATACAAGGAGAGATTAATTTCAACTATATCTTCACTAATTGCATGGCTTCCTTGCATGCTGCATTTCTTTACCACTGTCTGTCCGTTTCCTGGGGAAAAAAAAGTAGTTCATCTCTCAGTCTCACTGAAGATATGTTTCCTCATGCATGGAGCATGCGTGGCTGGATTTCAGCAGCAGGGCTGTGGTGGGGACCCATTTGGAGAAAAGCCATGAGCTGCCCAGTGGCAGAAATAACTGGGTCCAGCCACTTCTGAAACCAGTATGGGAGGCCACCACACACCAGAGCCGCAGCCAGGCAGGCGGGAGATTCCACAATATCCCAGCTCAGACATATTTCAGGAAGACCAGCAACCACTGCAGTGCAAGTTACGCAGAGAACACTTTCACGGAGATGAAGAGAGAAATAATTGTGGAGACATGGAGCTGGGGAAACACTCTTGAAAGAAAGAGCTCCCTTTTAAAAGGAAGCACCTTGTAGTCCATGGGCAACCCAGAGTGGGCAGGGACACCCCTGTGGGACTGTGGCTATGGCTGATGAACACCAGGGAAAGGACAAGTCTGAGGGACTGTGGCCATCAGGAAAAACAGTAAGAAGCATGAAGAAGAGTGGAAAAGCAGTAAAAATGACAGATGGAATACCAGTGAGAAGCATGGTAAAGCAGCAGACTAAAACCACTACGTGTACAGCCCCAGTTTCCGGGATTACTCAGTATAACCCACATTAAAAACAGGGAAGTGAGACTAGAAAGAAGAGAGAAAAGGTGTTTAGCTGAAGTTGGGAAAGTTTAGCTGCGAAAGAGTCAAGAAAGCTGCTTACCCAAGTGTTTGTTTATTGTTCATGCTTTTTTATTCTCAATATCGAAACCAATGATTAGAAGCTTCTGTTAATTGGCAATAAACTAAAGTAAGTAGAAAATCCCTGATCTGAGGCTGTTTTGCCTGTAACACCATACACGTGGAATTTTCTTTCTTTGCCTCTTTCACCTTTTGCAAATAATCTTGCAGACGCTGACTGGTGACACCTGAGGACCAGTGTTTCCACAGATCCACCTCCTTCCTGCCGTCTCTGGCATCTCATCACTTCACCCACATTTACTCTTTGTTTTGCCTGACCTGATCAGCTCCGCCTTGTGAGAGCCTGCACTTCCAGCTAACAGAAGACAAAGTCACAGCAGTAGTCTGGTGAGAAAAGAGCACCTGGACGCACTCAACAAAAGAAGGTAGCCTCATCTTTGTGCCCATCTTGTGAACCTGGCCAGCTCCAACAAAGAACAGTGGGCCTGAGGGCAGCTTCTGGCTTCTGGAGTAATGACTGACAAGCAATAGGAACCCAGGAGAAAATCAGCATGATGCTTTCTGCTAAATTGAGGTATAACTTTCAAGTAATACAAACAGTACTAAATGCAAATAGGGAGGAATTGGTTTGCAATATTCTGTTTGCCTATGGCATCTCTTCTTACATTATTCACAAATTATTTCAATATATTAGACTCCTGCAGACCCTAAGGAACTCCTGAACAACATTTTGGCCCTTCTACTGTAGAAGTATTTGATAGCTTTACCCTGAATGTGCTTGAATATTCAAACATGCTCCTTATTTCCAATTTGAATCTGTCTGCCTACTCCTTTTATTGTAGCTCACCTACTACTCTGTTCAGAAACCAGGGAAAAAATTTCATATGGTGTAAAGTGCAGCATGGTCTTCCTGCTGTTTAGCCAGAGAAAAGCAGTACACTGCACTGTTGTTACTCAGATAAGAGGCAGAACAAGCAAGAAGTGTATTGGAATAAAGGACAAGCAATGGATTTCACTACTATGCAGAAGGCCAGCATCAGTCTTATATATTAATTACATGCTAGTTAAGATAGAGTCTGAAATCCAGGTAGTGTACAACTTTGTACTGGCTTTTACATTTGACCACGAGTTTCAGCCTTACAGCCTCTGCCCTTGAAAAGAGCAACCCATTTCCTTTGAAAGGCCATGGGTTCCCCCTGCCTAGTGAGAGTGGTGGGTGCCTAGCCCTGCCAGGATCTGCCTGGAAAGCTAGGGAATGAAGAGCAGAGCTGCTGAGTCCAGTAGTGAGATCTGCTGAAAGATGTGAGCAGCCTGAGGGTAAGGAGACGCTGAGAGAGACAAGAAAACTCCTAGGGAGTGGTCGAGCTAAACTAACAAAATTCTTTCCCATGCACATGCCTAATACTTAAAATAATAAAAACACCTTTTGGGGACTACTGTGCCATGGGAAAGCCAAACAAAATCTGTTTGGGATTTGCGTTAGTCAGCAGCTCAGGAATATCAGAGACCCTGCTACATGAACTGGAGATTTAAATATTACAAAATTCCAGAGAGTGCGATAAAGTTGGACTTCTATTTGCCAAGAAGGGCTGTGCTTGTGCAATGCTTTCAGTAACAGTGCATTTACCCTCACCTGTGGAGTGGTGCTTTTCCCAGAACTGGTGGGATTGCCTCCTTTACTGAGCCCTTCAGCCCAGTGCCAAGCCCTTTAGTAATAACTTTGCCATAAAGTAAAGAGCTAAGCGATGGCCCAGCCCAATCTCTCCATGTAGAGAAATGCTGTGACATTCACACACACAGTTAAGTAAAGCAGCTTCTAAACTTTGCATTAAATTTTGCTTCTAAATTTTGGTGGGCTTTCTCTGGGCTGTCTGTCCCTACTCCTTGCAGCACTTCAGTCCGATCAAAGCTGCACTTCACAAATGCAACAGCTGCCACAGGCAGCAGCTCCAACTCTGGGGTGGGCTGCACAGGTTGGTCAGCTATGAACAGTAGTAGCTGTTCCTACAGCAATAGGCAGACAAAAAGGTCATGGTGAGTAGCTTCAAGCTAAAAACCCCAGTGTGCTTTCCCACAGTCAGTGGGGAAAGGTGCTCATCAGAAAGGCGCTTTGTGGAGAAAATGTTTTCTTCAGTATGTATCCCTCTTTTGGGCCTAGGAACAGATTTTTCCCTGACGGTAAGAATCAGGGAGATGTCTCCAGGCATTTTCTTTTTCTTAATGCAAACATACTCTGGTTCTTTGAAAGACATCATGTTTTTGGTGATTGTGGCTTAGGTGGTGGGTATTGAGACATCCCTGTGGAGTCAGGGAGTGGGACTGGCAGATGGAGACTTTGGTCACTGCCTGCACTTTGAACAGGATAAATTCTTGAGTCTAAATGTGCTTGAGGGCAGACATCCTGGTGGACAGGCTCACCTTGCGTGCTACTCGTCCTTTTTCTTTGGGGAATGCTCTAAACACTGCAAGATAAACTTCGGGTCTGCCTTCACCCGTGGGAACAGAATCAGACATGATGGGGAACATGATGTAGGGACATCTGAAACTGCCAAGTCAAATTATAGTGTAAACATTGCTGGACTGCTTCCAGACTTGTTATAGGACATCTGTCTACTGCTGCAAATGGCCAGGCTTGGTCTCTCACAGCTCAGGAATCCTTCCATCATGGGGAAGGCAGCCTGCAAAGACATGTGCAACCACTCAAATGTGGATCAACTGGATGAAGACGTGTCAGGAGGCAAAGAACAATAGCAGTATTCAGTCGTGACCAACATGGTTTGAAAGCACTGAACTAGAGATGGAACCCAGATTTACTACATGTGTCCCCAAATTCTTCCAAGCCCTAAGAAGAATCCAGGCCATAGCTTGATGATGTTGTAAATCCAGCTTTAGTGCTCTTATTAGATTAAAAAATGCTGCATCTTCACACCACAGACATGTGTTTTTTTTAAAAAAGTGAAGTAGCAGTAAATGCTCTTATCTACTATCCAGCCTACTGTAACGGTAGTTTTACGGACATACGGCAGAGCAGTTTCTCTCCTCAGATGCCATGTGAAAGCAAGATATAAAGAATCTCCAGAAGAAGACTGCAGGGGGGGAAATAGCTGAACTGACAGTGCATAACATGATGTTTACAAAGTAAACAAACTGGGGAGACAAAAGCAAACCTTCTCTCAAATCTTTAGTTAAAAGAGCCTTGTGTACAGCATGCAGCTATTAGCACCAGCACAGCACAGATGAGACAGAGAGATTTGAAACTGATGTTCCTGTAAAGAGCTTGCCATGTGCTGCTGCAGAATTATCTGTCTCTTAAAATCCTGGTTTAGAAACAAACACTATTTACTGGATTATCAGCAGGCAAAAGCCTGTCACTAAATTTATTTCCAGTAGTCACATCAACAAGCACTGATTTGCAGCATCTGAGAACCACTGTCAGTGGTGGACTGAACCTGTATCCCCAGTGGCCATCAACTACAAACCAGATGCACAGACCCTGCCTAGGGGTCACTAGAAGATCACTTCTCCTAAACATGATGTTTGAAGCAAGAACAGTGGGGATCTGAAGTAATTCAGTGCAAAAGGATGCGAGCTGCCTTGGACACCTGCATCTTGCCTGTTTTTGTGCATGTAGAAGAAAAAAATCACAAGTAACTCTGCTGCATGTGGACACCTGCAGTAGTTAGAGGTCCATGAACAGTATAAAAACTGGGCTCTCTAACACATCCTGCTAACAAGATCTCCACATCACTGTTCCTTCTGCTACATCAGTGTGGTACAGAGACATGGAGGCTGTGCCTTGAATTACTTATTCAATAAAGTTAACTGTTAAGCTTCTTCTTAAACAAAGATGAACCAGTTTTGCCTCTGCTGAAGCCAGCTCTGCCAGCAAGTGGGGGTTAAAGTGAGAACCCCACACATGCACATACTGATGCACTTACACTTAGTGAATCCTGCAGTGAGAAATTATCCTCAGTGCCATTTTGCCTTCCTTGGTCTCAGGGTTTTTTCCCCCCACAAAAGCCTAATGGTGATATCCAGAACTACTACCTTGTGGTAAATAAGCAGGTTGCTTCAATGTGGACAGGGGCTCTGGGGACAACTGAGTCATGTTTTGATGCTATTTTTGCGGGTGGTAAGCTGTCCTTGCAGAGAAATAGAAAAGGGGCTTGAGAAAGGCAGAAGGCTGTTTCATGGAGTTAGGTCAGACAGTGTTCCAATTGTCCCAGGTGTTAGCTTTCCAAAGGAGTGCCTGGCCAAGGATGCCTGGGTGCCCTGGACTAAAAGACTGTAGGAAATGACACTTCAGATATTCAACACTAAGGCCATTCCTCTCCGGAGACATGGAAAATTCACTCTTGGATCAGAACATACCTTTGGTTTGTTTTATTGGCAAAACACCCTGGAAAGGAACCTCCTAGCTCTCACACAAAGGTCCAGAGTGCTTTGGTTTCAGAGGGGTGGGCGAAGGCAGTGGGGCGAGGGGTGGGGGGATTATGCCTGGCTGTTGTTCTGTTGAAAGTCGGTTTGTTTCTGTCTCATAAAGTATGCAAGAATGTTCCCATGCTCTGCCCGGGCCAGCCCCCAACAGCATGCTTTGCACATTAGCAGCTGATGCTGGAATGCGGCGTTCCCAGGGCAACTGGGAGCCCCCCATGGGGCACAGCCAGCCCCCACCATTGTGCAGCCCTGGCTGACGGCGGCTTTGTTGGATGAGGTAATGCCATGTGTATGCAAACCAAGCCAGGGGCACAAATGGCACTTGGAAACTGTTCCATGACTTCAAAGGGCGGGCTGCCTGGCCCCCACGAAGGCTGCCTCACTCGGGCCTGCACCTCCACTGCCATATTTCACCTCCTCTCCTTCCCTGATGCTACTGCCCCAGAGACAGCATCCTGGGCTGCATTATATCCTTCATTACAAGGTTTAGTGGGCATGGCGGTATTGGGTGGAAGCTTGGACTTGATGATCTTGGATATCTTTTCCATCCTTAATGGTTCTATGAAGTGTGACCAGCAGACTGAGGGAGGGGATTCTCTCTGTCTACTCCACTCTGACGAGAGCCCATCTGGAGTACTGCATCCAGCTCTGGGGGCCCCAACATAAGAAGGATGTGGACCTGTTGAAGCAACCCCTGAGAATGGCCACTAAGTTGATCACAGGCCTGGAGCACCTCCCCTGTGAAGACAGGCTGAAAGAGCTGGAGTTGTTCGGTATGGAGAACAGAAGGCTCCAGGGAGACCTTATAGCCACCTTCCAGTACCTAAAGGGGATTATATGAACACTGAAGAGGGACTTTTTACAGGGGCATGTAGTGATAGGTCAAGGGGGAATGGCTTTAAGCTGAAAGAGGGTAGGTTCAGGTAAGATCTAAGGAAGATTTTTTTTTTTTTTATAGTACAGGTGTTGAGAAACTGGAACAGGTCGCCAAGAGAGGTGCTGGATGCCCCATCCCCGGAAACATCCAAAGTCAGATTGGATGGGGTTCTGTGCAACCTGATCTAGTTGAAGATGTCCCTGCTCATTGCAGGGGTATTGGGTTAGATGACCTTTAAGGTTCTTTCCAACCCAAACTATTCTATTCTATGACAGCCCTGCCTGAAGTGTGGCAGGAGCTCTGCAGTGGACAGGACTCAGGTGTTGCTATCAGTTTGTCAGCCTTACTCACCCATGTATCCCTACAGGGACCTCTGGCATACAGTCAGGAGGCTTTTTTCAGAATATTTTTATTTCTTGGTGCCTGAGTATGGGACTGAAAAGAGTGCTGCACAGAATGAAAGAAGAACTCTCCTCTCAGATCCATATCCCAGCTATGCACACAGCTGAACTCTTACCCACTGTCTTCAATAATTCAACTAATTTTACCACAGTGTAGAACCGAGAGATATGGGTTCATATTGATTAGAGGCTTAGGCTCCAGGGAGTCGTGACTTGATGTAAACCTACCACTGTGTAAATGTTTAAGAAACATTATTCTTGTCCCCAAAGCTTTGCTGCGTTCTACAGGTAATAAATATTGAGAGAGGAATTGGAAGTTTGCCACCAGATTAAAAAAAAAAAGAGAGATGGCAATGTTATTGTTACATTTAAAATCCATTTATTAGATGGGTGTCTAAATTCAGTTATATAATGTGCAGAAATAGAACTCATCAGGGCACTGCAGGGACTAATCATTTCCTTAACACCACCTTGAGTTTAACGAAAATTTCAGCATCAGACCATTCATGTGGCAGATTGATTGAGAAACAACAGAAATGCGCCTTTTCTGTGAGCCTTGTTTCTGTTCTCAACAAGAAATTGATGGAGGTATTTCAAAGGATATTAAAAAAAAAAAAAGGCAAGTGGAAAATATGAAGTGTTCAAAACAATCTTTACAGTGCTCTTTGGTTGTGCAACAGCAAACCAACATGTAACTCCAAGTGGGACTGAGAAAACTCCTGCCTGGGAACCAAAGGCATCCCAGTTCCACACCTATTTGCAAACTACAGAGTGCTTTAATAATGACATCTTGTCCTAGCACATTTTGGCCCAGTTTTTCAAATATGCATAGGGTGCCAGAACATGCATATATGCATCAGTGAGTTAAGTGTCTAATGTTTTGGACCATGTGTCTTCCCATTTGTGTCTTCCAGTACTGGGACCTTGTCAAATTATCTCAGACATTTCTGTAGCACTTCTGAGAGGCAGGCAAGTCAAGTGCACCAATGATGTTTTTTACCCAGTGCAAAATCAGTAAGCAAAATGGCTTGCACTTTGGTCACTGTTGGCGAAAAAACTGGGACAAGAAGCTTACAGATGCAGATGGAAGAACTCCTCTTAATTCCAGGAGGGTGGGGGCCAATGTCGCTCCCTCAGCCCTCTAGCTTACCTGCCATGCATCGAGGTGATTTCGTGATCACACAGTGCTTCTGATGGGAATGAAAACTGGATTACAGCGTCCTCCATAATAAAACTAAAGCAAAATCAAATGAAACTACACTATTGAAAGCCAAGAAATTCAAAACACTCTTAAAGCAACGTTATAATATCGGAATAGAGATGAATATAAAGCATATAACTTTAAGTCTGCCCAACATGCCCCTATCAAAACTGCATCAGAAGGGCTTCTGCTTCAGTTATCCAGCTCCCTAAAAATGAAGCTGAGTAGAGAAACTTCCTGACCTGCTCTAGTGGGACCCAATTCTGCTTCTCTTCAGCTTATACAAAGCTTCCATTACTTTCAGTGGGAACAGCTTAGCAGTTCTCGTAGTGTGAATGGATGCATTATAATGTCAGTAATAACAAATGTCATGCACATTCCATGATTAGCTAGAAAAATGATTCCAGGGTTAAATAGGCATGTCTTATTCAGATGCATGTCACTGAGCCAGGCCCATCACCTAGGTACTGGATGCCATCTCCCTCTTTTTCTCCTTCTCCTATTGCTAAACATGCTAATCCTGGGCAGCAACCAAACATCGCTATTGCAGGCCTGTCCAAAAATTATGCAGAGACAATTAGCCTCATTGAAAAAAGGTATCAAAGACCTCACAGTATCAATTATCTGTCTCTCAGTGCACACGCACACACACAGGCATCCAAGGGATTTTAAACATAGCTAAAGACAGTGTTTTCATTAGTTAGTTGTGAATGGCAGTGACTTCATGCATTAAAAACTCTGCACCTCCCCCTGTGGTGTAATGCCCGTACCCTGAGATGAATGGCTTTGCTGCAGCTTTTTGTCCTGAAAGGCTAGGAGAGAGATACTTGCCAGTCCCAAGGGAGACTGCAGCTGAACGTGCCCTATTACTATCACGCTGGCAGCATCTATTGATTGCAAAAAGCAGGTGACAGCATCCCCATCAAAATAAACACAGGGATAAATCACATGGAAAGTGGACAGCATGGAAACCAGAAAAGAGGAACTTCAGGAATACCCCTGTTTTAGCTTCCTCTAGGGTATAAGTAGTAATCAGCAGTAGGAGTTTGTAGTTCCAGACTGCTTTACTAAAATGAACAGCTACAGTGCTCCTGAGGAGTAGAAATTACATCCTTTGTCTTTCTCCTTTATGTTATAAAGGTAAAAAAAAAGAAGCAGAAGGTGTGTTTAGTCACAATTTTCCCAAATGTAACTCTCAGCATCCACACAGCCTAAGGGGTCAGAAAGATTAAAAGTTAGGCAAGTAGATGCAATAAAGATCCAGATGTTTGCAGGAAACTGTATAAGTGGTCTGATGTGGTTATAAGGTTTCTGCATCAGTTTCTATATGAAATTGTATTATTAAAGGAGTATTTATCATTTTTAAAACTATTTTCATGTATTTTGACATTGGTTTTTATGACCAAAATGAATATATCCTGTGGCCTAAATTATTTTTTTGTTCAGTGTTCAGTGCATATTTATTACAAGTACATGCTGTAACATGATTGTGAGACAATATCTGAACCACTACTACAGTGATACTCTAGTGAATCAGCCAACTGAATGAAATACTAAATCACTTCACACTTTATCTTTGAGAGGATTTGTCAACAGAGAATGTGAAAAAAAACCCCACAACAACGGGAAACAATTACTACCATAACTTTTGCTGTAGACTTGGCAGAGAAACCACAGCTCCATCCAGCTATGGAATCTGAGCACTCTGGAGCAGCTTCTGACTCTGCAAACCTCCTGAAGAGCTCTGGGCCCAAAAACTCACTCACTTTTTACAGCTGTATGAGCTCTTACTGCCGTCTAATAGCCCTTCTCCGGACCACCGAGGCAGTGCTGCGGCTCTTCAAACCGGTGTCTTTCACAGGATGTACCAACAGCCTGATCTGAAATTGATGGCCATAAAAAGAAGCACAGACATTCTAAAAACTTAGTTGTAACAAGCAAAACTTTCCCAATTTCCTTTATTAAAAATATTTACATGCTCTGAAATAATTTACAGTCTACTACCAACCCCATAACAGCCCAGTGGAAAATCACTGCTTTAACTGATAAGGACATTTTTACCTCAGACTACTTCTTAAGGGCAAATTAAACCACACCGAAGAGGCTTTAGGAATCTGCTGTGGTTAATAATTAAACTACACACCATTTCCTAAAGGTGGTGCTGCAGCCAAAATGCAATTCATAGGTGGGCAGTAGAAACCAGGCAAAGTAACTGTTCTTCTAATAAAGAACGATTACCCCCTTCAAGCATAATGCTTCTGACAGGCTGGTCTAAACTCTTGTCAGGGTCACAAGGTTAATCTCACAGCAGCCACAGGCCCCCTTACTGCTGAGCGTGAACAATATGGTTAACATTTTTGGAATGGAGTTAAATTTCTTTGTCATTCCTAGCCTACACCTGACAGACACAGCCCTCTTCTCTGCTTCCATAACCTGCCATCTGGGAGATAACAAATTCTTATCTAGCTCATTGATCTTTCCTTCAATCGCTATGAATGTTTCCCACCACAGACCGAAAGACCAGAAAACAGAGTTTACCCACCTGAAATAAACTCTGAGCTTTCCTGAGGCTAATTCCTTCAGACCCTGCAAAATACAGGAATGTGTGACACAGCAAAGTGCTCTTAATACCAGCAGCATTCCTCCGGCTCATCACCACAACCACCACAGCTCTCATTCCTGGGCTACTGAGTAAATGCAAAAAAATTTTGACATTGTTTTCTGTTTGCTATCTCATTGTATTTGGCTTCATTCATCGGTTTATCCCATGTAAGACTAAGGATAGGTTAGATCAGGATGGATAACGCTATTTAGCTTTTGTCCCAACAAAGAAGAGACTGCACTTTGCTTGAGCACCTACAGTAACAGTACAACACTTACCTTCTGTAAATCAGCATGAATAACCAGTTACTGACAGTCAGTAAGGAAATATATCTGTCCTCATGAAGACTTGTGTCCCAGACAGGGGAAATTCTGTAGATCAAGTCCTTGCAAACATTCACAAATGTTACTTACAGCCCCAAGTCTTACCCAGAAGTACACATGGCTTAGCATACCTTCTTGGACTCAAGCAAGCTTCTTGTTCCCCAAATTGAAGGTGTCACAGATATATCCAAACTTCTGTCTCATTCCACCTGCAATTACCAAGAAAATCCAAATTTTCTTTCCTAGCAGTGCAGTCAAACACTGAAGGCCTAGATCACTGAGGTCTTATTTATATGCCCAAATTAATTCAAATCATTGAAGTCAGGTTCCTACACAGTAATGTAGACCTGGACTACTGAGAGCTATTTATGCTGCCTAATTTTAGGTGAGACAACCTGTATAGTCACAGAAGAGAAAGAGGCCTCCCAGGGCCAGTCAGAGGTAGGGTTTTTTTGTTTCGTTCTTAAACTGGCTGATGTGCCCTGTCCAGGGGAGAGGGGAAGAGAAGGTACACTGGAAAAGGCAGGTACATATGAAGCCACAAAACTCTTCTAAAAGAGAAGAAGCATGGTATGGGAAGTGTGAGAATCCCCTCTGCTAAGTAGTATCTCTGCTAGAAACACAGATAGACTATCTCCCAGTTGCAACTACCCTGGCTATCCACTCCCAGTCTCCTGATTCCCATCAGATCAAACAAGCATGGCATTTTAAAGTTTAGGCCTTTTCTTTCTGTGGATTACGTGCCACCTGACATTTTAGTAAACTCTATTAAATAGTGGGTTTCTGCTGAAAAGGTTGTTTGCCACTGCAGCATCTCCAAATGCAGTGTCCCTGCCATCCCTCCCTGTATCTTTTTGGAGCAAGGTGGTTCAATTCAACTGTCCCAGAGTTATAAACGTAGATCAATTTTTCCACTAGATTAGTCTTCTGGGGTGAGCCAAATGGACCAATTCCCCCCTGCAGCTGTACCATCACTAAGCTGCACCCCAAAGAAGCAGCAGAAGAAGAAGGCAGAGAGAGGAAAAGGAGCGGAACATTCCTTTTGGCTGGACCAGTTTTAGCTGTAACCTGAAACAATACCATAAATCAGATTACTCAAACATAGATAGCAGGAATTTTCTCCTTGCCATCCAGGAGCACATGGCAGTGACACAGTCAGCCATGAGCCATGCTATCTGTTTGCCTCCTCAGCAGGTCATGACATCCCTGCTCTCAGGCTCACAGAAGGCCCTGCTCTCAGGGCACACATAGCTAGATAACTTACCATGGGCATTCCCAGTACATCAATGCCAGTGATGTTCCCCTCCCTTGAAATGTATGATAGGCCTGGGTGTACACACATGGGTATTTATAGATGAAGTAAAATGAGGTGATCGAGTCCAAATCATATTGGAAATAATATTTTCTGTTTCAGAGACGTGAACTTGCAGGGGGGAGAGCTAAATATAGCTAGATAACAAAATGGTGTAGATATATGAAACAACTTTATATCTGTTAGTCCAGGGACTCTGGACTGGTTTCCTACACCTGACACATGACTGCAAGCGGGATAAAGGTATCTCTATTTACTTAAAAGTTTGCACCCTACTTATTTTTACCCTTCAGAGTTGCAGTAAAGTAAATAAAACACCTAATGAGCATAAATGGCCACACAACTGGCATATATATGGTGATTGGAAACTATTACCTATTTCTAATTTTCTTGTAATTCAACACAAAAACTGATGAAAAAAGTGTATTTGTCATCTAAAAGCAAGTCAACTGAAAGAAATATGGCAGGGGTATTATAATGTGTTATGTAGCTTAATATGAAATTGCTCCATGCCCTGAAAATGAAGAGCCTGCAGCATAAGATGCCTGGTTGAACGTGCTTTGACCTCTGCAGAAACAACCTCTTTCAGCAGCTTGCTTACTTGCTTGTATCTACATGACCAAGTGCTATGTTTGGGGCAGCATCCAGAGCCCACTGCACACCCTGAGTATGAGACCCACTCCCTAAGAACTCTCTTCTGTGCTAGCAGGACTTCCCTCTGCTAGAGCTCAGCTTTACCACTGGAGATGGCAAAGGATAACTCTAAAAATTGCTTTCACTGTTACAAGACGAGTATTTCTTCTGTCATTTTAATGGAAGGAATAGAACCAGCTATTTTTAAAAAGTAGCACTCAGTCTTTATGGGATCATTTCCAAGAGGCTGTGGACATTTTCCCCATGGAAAAAACAAACAAACATACAAACCCCCATTACTCAATCCTCAACTTTGAATTGGAGGATTAAAAAATCAATAGCAGTAACATTTTTTATGGGACATAACTGATAAATATAAAGAATTAGAGAACACTTCCTACTTTTTAAAGATTTTAAATACATTTTGGAAGCAACTTTAAGTGAACCGGGCTGACTTGTGTTTCTCATCTTTACTTGATGTATGATGACAAAAGGAGATAACCTTGGTATAGATAGCATGATTTATTCAGAACTGAAGTCAGTGAGACATGCTTGCAGTCATTGCAGATTAGTAACCCCTGTGTATACATTTTTTATTACTTTCGTCTTTTCTCCACTTACCACCCTTCCTCTCCAGCTTTGACTTTGTGTTTGCCTGTCTCGAAGTAATGTCCTTTCTAAAGGACAGAAACCAATCCCACCAAGGATTATATTTCACAGCCACATTCTTTATTTACAAGGGGGTTTCAGTACTCAAGACTTTTTATACTTATGAGATACCTCAGTTGTTTTTATAATTTGATGAAATGTTTATAATGTGATGAAAAAGCTTTCAGTTCAGAAACAGTTCAGTGAGAAGAGTTACAGCAGACATTTTAACACCTCCAGGCAGCCTCTAGAACTATTCTGTTTGGTGAAATGTGATTATTATTTCTTTATATAAGCTTTCAAATTATCTCTGTTTATTTTCAGGAACAAGAAATTTTTTCTTCCTGAAGAATGACAGATTGAAACCCTCAGGTCTGAGTAAATTGTTTTGTTCAGGTATTGGAAGAACAACCACCCCCTCCAAAGACAAAACAAACCCACAAACAGGCAGAAGCTATTATGACAGCCAAGGGAGCCTCTGACCTGAGTGGTGCTACTCATGAAGGGTAGGGGCAGACCCTCATCTGTAAGAAAGAGGGAGGCTATGGTGGAACTTGTGGAGCACCTTTAAGCCTGAACCCCATTTTCAGAGGCGAGAAACAATCCTGACTAACTCCACCCTTGGGCACCCACCTGGCCCCTCAGAAGACATTTACCTGGAATGAGGGGAGATCTGGATGCCTCTTTTAGTAATGTACTTCAAAATACACTCTCTGGATGGAGTAAATCCCATATTTCAGTCACTTTTCCTAACGTCACCTCCTGTTTGGACAGATATCATTGCATTCTTCCCAGTGATCTCTCTTGGCTTTGCAAAGAAGTTAAGAATTCATCTGAACCCCTTGCTCCGTGTCCAGGTAATGTGATGAGGAAGGAAGCAGATGGGACCTACACATTAGTAATTTTATCCAGAACATGCTTGAGAGAAGAATATTTATAGAAAGTGTCTGTGCAGGAGGTGCACACAGTACAGCAGAAGGTAACTTCTTGTGAATTTCAATAGCATCTTAAGTCAGGTACAGGCAATGCCTTTTCTTCGTGTTCAGATCAGTTTTGCTCCAAGCAATGCAAAAATTGGAAACATGCTTTAGCTAAAGTTACCGCATTTGATCTTCATTTACATTCACATTGTTGTAATTTCAAATTATTTCACTCTAAGATCTTGATTTGCTAGAACATAACTACTTCTAATTACTATTTTTAGAACCTTTTGTTTACAGATTTCAGTGGTTCTTTCTTGACATATTATATTCTGCTCCCGCTGCCTAATTTCAAAGCTCTTGCTGCTTTGACACAGCATACCAGTGTTAATACATAACTGATGCACTTACTAAATGGGCAGGAGGGAAAAACAGATGAGCAAGAGCAGGGTAAGCACTTGACTGCAATTATCTGTGAATAGGCTTAGGTTAGTGGTGATAATGGTAGAGATAGATTTTTACACATCAGGCTAAATTCATCCTCTGGGTAATTCAAATCATCTTAGTGCCATTACTTCATGGAAATGTTCAGCCTGAATATGCCTTTTTTTTCTCCTTTCATCCTCCATTTCTCATTTAATAAGCAGGATGACACAGCCCATAAGGGCATTTATTCTCTTCCCTTAAACTTGCATTGTATCCTCATTTTTGGCTTTCTCCCCATTTTTCTCCCAGTGTTTTCTCATCTAGTCATAAGATTTCCCAAGGTGGAGAAATCTGCAACGCTGCCTGGAAGCAGGAAATAGAGAAAGGGCCAGGGCATTTGCAAGCAGTGGCCTCTGTTCAGCCAATTGTTTCCTGCACGTAAGGGTTTCGGAGCTGGTGGAGCTGCTCCCAGGCACGTTTCCCTCCCCATGCACTCCAGCCCCCCTCCTCATTCCCCCACCAGAAACACCAGCTCTCCTTTGTGTAGCGGGGCAAGGTGCTCCCCAGGCAGGAGGCTGCAGGCAGGACCCCAGCAGCCAAGATTACATTTCTTTCACTCCCAGTTTGCCTGGGGGGTGGGGATCAGAGGGAACACGGGATTTTCAAAAAACAGGAAAGGGCAATGCTTTTGGCATGAAAAAAAAAATCTATGGTTTTGTAGAAGAATCTTTACTGCCTTTTTGCTAGTACTCTAGCACTTTGTAATTGCAGACATTTCTGTTACTAGATCTAGGGAAGAACACAGAAACGCAGATTTAAAAAAAATAAATCTTCATTTGATTTTTTTTAAAAAGCTTAACCATAGAATATTGTTTCAAATAGCTCTAAAACTGATTAGTTTTCGTAACCAAAACCTACCCTTCCCCATCACCTAGTGCTGTTATTCTTCATTTTAGATTAAAAACATTTAAGTCAGCTAGAGAGAAAAAGTTAAAAATAGGAAAACAATATTACAGACAGTAATTCTAATCAGAGTAAAAAGAAACACAAAGCTGAAGGAAAGCAAAATGAAGTGAAAAGCCCTTATGAAACCCATCCTCAGAGACAGCAGAGGCCATTTACTCCTTTGCAAGGTATGGCTTTGGCCGGATTGTTGTCCTTAGGGGCTGAGAGAGGAAAACTTTCAGGGAAGAGACAGCCCAAAAGAATTCTTTATTAAGCAGTGCATGACAATGTTTGAATGAAGATGTTTGCCATGTAGAGGACATGAAATTATTTTAGCATTGTGACTGAAGCCTAGCACAGACATGACAAGCACTGAGAAACCCTGGGCAGGGATTTAACAGCTCTGGCATGGTTTCAGAATTGTCTGAAAGTAACCAAACCTTCACAGTTTGAACTGCAGCGTATGAGGAAATCCGCACACAGCTCCTGGCCCCAGAAAGGGACATACCAGCAGCTTATGCACTTCGTGTGTTTCACTACAGAAACCAAGTTGCCAGAGCACCTGTATAGGTAAACATATGTCAAATGGGTCCTGTCAGAGAGAACGTGATTTAAACTCATGGCCAGCGCCGTGCCACCACTAGCTGGGGTCTCAGGAGGCCATGAAATGAATGTAGGTTTGGGCTTGACTAGAGCTTGGGCTAGGAAATTTTGAAACCAAGGGCCCCAGGAATTTGGTCAGTCAGAATAAAATCATGAGCCTATGATGATGTTAGATGGCTTAGTGTTACTGAGAGTTTTTCTGTTTCTCTTTAGCAGTAAAATGAAGCTTGTGACCGTTTTAGTAAATGCAGTCCCACAGAAACTCTGCCAAGGGTACGAGTTACAGTCCCTGCGCTCTAGGGCCAAATTTGATTTATGAACCCATTCTCCCTCCCCCAATTCCCCACCTGGTTTCCAAAGGTTGCTGATGGAGCATTACGCAGCTGTTCCCTTACTACCTGAAGGTGTCTCTGTTTTAACGTCAAATGAAAAAAACAAAGAAGCACACCACGATCCTCTGGAATGAAAGATATAATACACAGTGCCATACATGGCACCAGAGACAATAGAGTATAAAGTCAAGTCTCCCACATCTTTACAGTACATGGCACATCCTTGGCAGAGAAGCCATCCCTCAAGTGCCCACAAGCACTTTAAGGCTTCATATTTGTACCTTGGCCTCACTTGCAGTGTAAGGTACTCAACGATCAGCACAACAAACATTTGATTTCTATTTAATGTAAAGTGGTGTCTTAAACCTCACCAATTATATCTATACCTTGTATAAGGCTTTTTGTATAATAATGGCTAATTTTTACCAATAATGTAACCAATACTGTTAATAGCATGTAAGCCACCCTGCAACTTTATAAGTATTTTTTATTGTTTGCATGCTATTTAGATGTTTGATATTTTAAGATTAAAAAAAAAATCTCTACCCCAGAGCTCAAAATTAAACCTGCTTTTGCAACATGCTAAACATGAAAGCCCTAGGATGATGAATAGTCCCACTGAGGCTATGAATTATTTTCTAGGAACAAGACAAGAGCCAGAAAAATCAAGCTCTAACATGCACTGAAAACATCACCAAATAAGATTTTGCTCAGCATGTATGCTAGCAGAAAGCAGATTATTATCATTTCATGTGTAATACCTATGATGACTGTATAAACAATGACAAATATACACAAATAGTTATTACTCCTGCAAGAGCTGCATTATGGCTGGAAGGTCTCTGTAACATGTGTTGATGGTTAAATCTGACTCTGAAAATGCAGAGTTCTGCAAATTGCCTTTTATGCAAGAGAGTCAAGTAATTTTTTTAAGGCTTCCTGACTGCCTTACTGCAGCAACAGTTAGTTCAAACTTTCTTTAGGATTCATTTCATGCCCTTCTTTCTGCTAATATCCCTGAGATCAATCCTTTCTCTAATGAATAGCTGACCTATTCTTCTTTGATTTGCCATTGATTTCCTCTGCTTACCTCCCAACGCTTTGCCTGTTGATTAAACGCTAGACATAGGAATGCCTCAAATTTCTGACTTCTGAGTCATCCTCTCATGACTTGAACAGCTTGAAGCCAGCTTCAGCTCCCCGACATCATTAGTGAAAACTCCTTTTGTTTCCAAACTCTACAAACAACCCGTTTCTCTCCAAGCCTAGGTGCTGCCTGTGAACTAGACAATAAATAGTAGCAACAAAATTATCTCCTATACACATTGCGATAATTATTGTAAGAAAAGGAAAGGGATATTTTTTCTAAGACAGAGAAGGCAAATCCCAGCTTTCCCTTTTGCACTAGAAGATCTTTATGTCTATGTGCAATGCAGACAAGACTATAAGTAAAGACATCTGCTTATGCAAACTTTTATTTTTGCGTGGGGTCCCTCTGACTCCAGCATAACTCTACATGAGAGTTTAGAAAAGGGGCTCTATTTTCTGAAGACACCAGGTTTTTAAAAACCATTTCAAAAATCCTCCTCTCCAGCTGCCACTTTACAGAGCAAGCTGGATGAAACTTGCTTATCTGCACTGCAAGAAGGAGAGCTGAAGCTGATGCTTTGAAAACTTGCAGTGGTATTTCCTTGGAACACAGATATCTTCAGTCTCCAACACTTTGATGTCTTCTTCAAAAACAAACAGGCTGACATTATCTCCATTTTCCTGCAGTTCTGATGTTTCTCAAAATGCAGCTTGTTTTCTCCAGGGTGACACACAAGGTCTGCCAATCCTACGAGAGCAGCTATGCAGCATAATTACTATACTTCCAATTAAGGTAATCGGACCTGACATTCTGTACTATATTCCATTCTGATCATGTCTACCCTGGGAGCATCACCTGCACATGACCCACACTTTTCTTACTCTCCTATTCAGGTTCTGTGGGAAGGAAATATCAAAGCATACCCCTGTCTCAGCAGCCTCGATGTGGTGCTTTCCTCCTGTCATAGCTAAAGGACCCCATCACAGAAACTTTTTCAAATGATCAAAACCCAGAAGCATGCGGCAACTGTTCAGAGCTGTTGGCTAACATTGTGAGTTCTCCCCTAGCTGTCAGAGCATGACAGAAAGCCCTACTGTGACCAGAGTACTGGGCTGGCTCTGCTGCAGGCTTTATGAGTGGTACTGGGCAGGTTAAATAAGAACATGTCAACAACAGAGCCTACACTTGGGCACCAGATTCTATGCCCTTGCATTTAAATCTGCTAACTCCAACACTGGCTGGACCACTCCATAAGACAATCTAATTCACCAACATGACAGACCACTCTTCAAGCAAAAAAATTTTCAGTCCATTTAGTGAGATTGACCAGTTTATCAGTCTGAAATGCTCCAGCGCTGGCTCAAGGAAGGTGCTACAGCCACGAGCAAAGGGAGTGAAGGAGACAGAAGACAGGAAGGAATAAAAACAGGAGGACAGTGAGACATCTTTCTGTTAACAGAGGGAAGCTGCCATGCCAGTGCAGCTGCCCATGAAACCATTTGTTAGGCAGTTCCAAACAGCATTAGAAACAGCTGGCATGCTGAGAGGGCTACTGTATAAATCAGGCCGGGCTAAACAAAAGGACAAACCACGAAAAACTTAACTTTGGCCACTGGGAGTCAATTCTGTTCATCTAGGACCTACAGCCCTGGAACCATTCCTGAAAGGAGGTGCCTACCTGTTTGCTCAGATAATGACTAAGGCACTGATATTTTCTCCCAGAAGACTGATGGGGGAAGAGAAGGCTTGGCGACGAGATGTGCTCACAGAGCAGCCTCACTGCTACAGTCCAGCTGGGAAGAGGCAAAGGTAAATTATCGTCCCTGTCAGCCACACCAGCAAGGTTGAGATTTTAGCCAGTCTCATGTCAAACTTAAAATGCAAAATTAAAACTAGGAGCAAGGACAAGTGATCTGGTGCCCTGCTTCCCTCACCCTGTCAGGTGGCCACATCACTCCAGCAAGTCAGGCTTGCTCTTGTGGTCTCTCCTGGGCAAATCTCAACTCCTTTCTTACAGAGTAGTGCAACATTGTGTGAAAGTCTTCCCACCTGCTCCCCGTACAGCCCTCTGCCACCCTTGTTCTCATGCCAGCTGTACCCTCACATGCAACTGGATACGTGGGGAAATTGAACTATGGCCTATTCTTGAGGAAGAGGGAGCAACACTACAGAACTTGAGACGATGTCAGCATTCTTTCAGAAAATTACTATATTAAAAAAACCCACAAATTATATCACAGAAGAGGGAGTGAAGCAAGGGAAGCAAGAGGCATTATGCTATGTGTGCAGCACAAGCACCTCCTTTCGAGCACGGTGACTCCCACGCCCCTCAGGGCGCCTCGCTTTCCCTGATCCGATCCCCGACTGTATCTTACGCTTTGGGCCGTCTCCCCTTGACAGCACCGCCCAGCCAACCTCCCCACGGCTGGGCCATATGGACTGAGTTCCAGCGACTTGCTGTGATCATTCTTAATTACAACTTCCTCTAAGCAGACTTCATCGCTGTCAGTGCGGTGCACTCAGTACCCGCTGAGAACAACATCGACTCCAAACCCCGCGCCTGCCCCACCAGCATCTCCCCACCACCAGCCCACACGCGGGCTACCCCTGCACGCACACACACCGCCCGTCCCGCCCTCTTTTTTCCCCTCCCCGTGTCCCGCCCCGCCTGGATCCGCCCCACCGCCGGTCCTCCTCCAGGGCTCCGGCGTGCGCTGGATGCTGCAGCGGAGGGGACGGCAGAGCTCCGCGGCCGGGGCCACCCCCGGTAAGTGCGCGGGCTGCGCCGTCGGGACAGCAGCGCGGGGGGGTCCCGGGGCGCCCACGTCCCTCCGGGGCCCCTGCGGCAGCGGGGAGGCGGGCGCGGTCCCGGTGAGCTGCCGGGGGACAAAGGAGGCGGAGACAGGTCCCGGGTGCGGGGAGCGGTCCCGGCGGAGCCCGTGGGCGCGGCGCNGGACGGGAGTGCGCTGCCTGCCGGGCCGGGAGCGGCTCCGTGCTCCGCCGGGCGGCGGTCGGTCCCAACGCGCGGCAGCGGCTGCGAAAGTGTATTTACAACTTTGCGGCTGCAGGGCGGTGCGAGCTGCGGCCGGAGCGGTCTCCCGTTGTGTCACGTTATCAGGGGATTTTCCCGTCGGAGCCGCCGCCGTGCGTGTCCCTTTGCGACGGTGGCTGCGGCTCCCGGACGGAGGCAGCGGGGGCGGGCCGGCACAGGCTGAGGACAGGAGGGGACGGGGCTCCGGAGGAGTTTGGAGTCGTGACAACTCATCAGTCCGTCTGTGTCGTGGACTGGGCGCCGCCGGTGGGTCTCGCCGGTGCTAGGTGGTGGGGTGATGCTTGGGCGGGACCAGCAAGACACCGGCTGCGCGACGGGAGGCACCCGGGGCCGGCTGCGGCCCCAGGGAGCTCCCGTGGGCCACGCGATGGCACGAGTGTGGGACGCGTCCCAGCTGGCGCTCGCTTGGCTGCCACCTGCCTCGCAGGTGCGGAGAGTGGCAGGGCCACGGCCCCGCGGGGCCCCCCGTGCTGCAGCACCTGGGGCAGGTGAGCCGCGTGGGTACAGCACTGGGCCGGCACCTCCGCGGGGGCAGCCTCGGGGGCGAGGGGCTGGAGGCATCCCGTGGGGCTGGTCTGAGTGGTCTGACAGCCGCGAGGGACTTTGGTCGGCCCGCTGTGGGCGGGACAGGGGAGGAGATGAGTGTCCCAGCAGGTGTGTGCACGCAGGAGAAGTGAGTGGGCGTCAGAAGTGAAAAAGTCTCCACACCTTTTTGTTTCTCTACCTCTTGGAATTTTTGGTAAAGATTTTTACGGGGAAAAGCTCTGGTTTTCCGGTGCTGAGAAATCATCATCTGCACCGGGAGACGCTTCTCCTGCTGTTTGACGGTGACAGGCTCTCGGGTCAACTCCCCTGTGGCATTTAAAATGCACATCTGTGGTTTTCCACCACACCAGGAAACTAACGTGTTTTCTGAACCTTGTCCTTTCTTCAGAGTACTGCTATGATGCCCAGGCCCTGACAATAAATACTTCAAAAACGTTTAAAAAAAACCCCAAAGCAACAAACCACAATTGTTTGGACATTGGTGTCCCATTAATTTATTTAACTTTTTTTTTTTATTTTGTTTGTGGTAAACTTGGAATGACAACAGAGTGTCAGGGCCTCACTGCTGATTGTTCCTTCCATTTAATTGTTGTACATTCTTTATCAAAGTGTTCTGTTTTCAGCACTGGTAATGTTGAGAGACTGTGTAGTAGTCAGTGATTTGGCTTCAGATGAGGAATGCCACCTCACAAAAAAATGGAATCTGAAGCGGGGGGAGGGAGGAACGGGGAAAGTTTTCTTGCAGAGATCACCTTAAAGGAAAAAAAAAGGGAAGGAAACAAAAAAGAGTAAGATAAGTATAAGCAAAATTAAGTCTGCATAATGCTACTGAAGAACAGAAATTGTAGTGATTCTTTTCAGTGGTTTACTAAACAATACTGTCTGTGCTCTTTGGAGAGGTTTTTTTTCCCTTAGAATTTTTGTTGTTTATACGACGAGCATGATAAACTGGGATAAACACCAGTGACACAAAACACCGTTTGTATTTACATGTAGTTTGCCATTCTAAGTCTTTTTTTAATAGAAGAAGTTTTTAGATATGAGGTAAAGGCCATGTCATTAGCGGTTTTGTGGGTCATTTTTTTCCTTGTGTTTTTTTTTTGTGTGTGTGTATGCGTGTTTTGTTAGTTTTTTGGGCTTTTGTTTGTTTGTTTTTTTTAAGCAAAGTTGACAATGCCTTCAGGCTACAGCACTCTTTGCTGTTTCCAACACTGCAGGTAAAAAGCAGATGAATCCAGTGGTTAGCTCTGTATTAGATAGCTTTTGCAGTAAAGTCGTTGCCCTACTGTTCCTCCAACGCAAGACAATGTAAATGACTTGCATGCTTACCGTGCTCCAGGGTTACACTTCTTTTCTTGCAGAAAGCCCTGTGATACTGCACTGCTCCTTGATTATCTTGGTGGTGTTTAGCAATGGTACCTTAATTCATGTTGTGTGGCTACTACCTGAGCATGGACAAACGGTGGGCTTGGCCCCAAACTAAATCCTCTGACAAGGAGGAGCTGCTCCCTGGAGGATCACAGGAATGAGATAATTTGCTTTTGTTAAACCATTTTTTATGCTTGCTTTTTCTTTTTTTTTCTCTCTATTTCCTCTTTTTGCACAATTCTGTGTCCCCTCAAAAATGAAGCACTCTCTATAAAGCTGGGGGTTTTTTTGTTGTTTTTGTTCTGTTTCGTTTTGGTCTGTGTCTTCCCATTTCCCCGTTGCTTTGCTGAAGCTGATGTCTAGCAGTGCTGTGTGCAGCCTCTGAAACTGCATCTAATCATAAAGACCCTGCTGTTTGTGTTAATTTTATCAAGGTGTTGGCAGATTGGTATTTTCACGCTTGTAATAGAGGCAAGCTGTGTTCCAGGTGGAGTTTTATCTATTCTTTTTGTCTACTTTACGTAAATCAGTATTTCTCTCTGCTTTGAATATGTTCAAGACTATCTGTGCGCTTCAGGGGGAAAAAGTTAGAAGCAAACTGATGCAGAAGCTGCCTAGTTGGTCTGAATACTTAGGTGGTGATTCAAATGCCATGAAGTCACTAGTGGACTTTCTCCTTCCTCTGGGGAAGTAAGCCAATTTTTTTTTTTTTTTTACTGGTTATTACTGGTAGTAAAGCTATTCCTGCTCAGAAGAGTTTATTATGTGATATATTGTGATAAAATATATTGTGTCTGACCTTATTGGTCCTGTAACTCAAGGTATTACTTGTGAAGTTAAATTATACCTTTTTTTTTCCCCCTTTTTTAAATAAAGGCTTTGTAGTCTGCTTGCTTGTAGAACTATTACAAGATCTTGGTAAGAACAGAAAATGAAGGAAGAGTTTATTTACACTTTTTTGGACAGCTCTGAAAAATACTTCTGGAGTCTTGGAGATCCATTCCAAATCAGTCCAGCCTAGGTCAAGTATAAAAAATACTATGTCTGTGAAATAACTTGGGCAAAGACAGGCTTTTAGAAGATTATCTCTCGGCTGTTGTGCTTGGGGCAAGAATATAATAGATCCCCTTGGGAGATACCCTGTTTATAGCCTCGGTAGACTAAAAGAAAAAAAAAAAAGAATATGTTTCCAGTTGGAGAATTAACTGACAGGCTTTTGGGTCAGGAGACCTCATGTATTTGCAATTTGCATGATATAGAAAGATGCTTCTCTCCTGAGTTGCCAGTAGAGAGAAGGTCTTGCTGCTGCTCTCCCTGCTCTTCCTAAGCTTTCCAACAGTTGCAGTGGCTGTGAAAGAACCTTCACTTTCCCTTATTTTAAAGGACTTCGAGCAGCACTGTGTCTGTATTTTGGCTCTCCTGCTTCCCATAGGTAGAAAATATTAATGTTCTGCGCTAAAGATTGCACTACATGGCAGAATTGCCAAGCATTGGAATGCTAAATTCAAGTATCTTCTGTTTGTGTTCTTCACACTGTACCGGACTGGCGTTGTCTTTACAGCACTCCTGGCACTGCATATGTGTGCGCTTAAATGAGCTTTCCCTCCAGCTCCATCTCAAAAGAGGCATGTCTGTGTGTCTGGGATGAGGCAGGCTTGCTGTTCCAGAATGGTTGTTCAAGCAATTCACTTCCCTTAACCTTTGCAAGTTCTCATGCGATGCTGTGTTGGTGATCCAGCTGAGAAAATGGAGCTTGGCACTTTTGAGCAGGCTTCCTCTGCAGCTGCTCCATGCGAGGTGTAATGGATACTGAGGCTGGCTCACACCCTATCCTGTATTTTTGCTTTTTTTCTTAGGCTTCTGCAATTGCCTAGGCCAATCAGTACCTCAGAGTGCTGCTTACTCTTAAATTTTAATTTATGTGCTTGATTTATGAAGTATGGGAAAGTCTTATAAGTGATTGGTATTCAATAGACAAGTCCATTAATAGGTTATGCAGAAGTAAAGAGATTCATCATGATGAGAAACTACATGTCAGTAGTCAGATGCAATAGGATACATACTACTACTTTTACCTGAATTGCATGCTCTAGCTGCAGACTTTTGCTGTTTGGGCATTCTTTGAAACATGTGCATTGCTAAGTTTTGCGTGTGCTTCTGATAAAATAATGTATTTTAAAAGGCTGCCTGTTTTTGTGTGCAGAAATTCAAAGCCACTTTCCAACACTTGGAAGTGATGGGAAAACATAATCTCTGTGAGATCCTAATTTGTCCTTTTTTGCCTAGAGTCTTTAATACTCATTTGTCTATTTCTCTCAAAGGATTCCTGAATTCAGTTTTGGTTTCAGGAAAATATTAAGTTCAGGTGAGTCATGCTAGGCTGTCCTCAAAGCGAGCAAACTGCTGAGGAGCTTTTTTCATCCCATGGGAGAGCCAAATGGAAGCGTGGCAGCCACCCACTGTGGTCCTGCCAGTGCTGCCCTGCCCTTGCACTTCCATGCTCTGCAGGAGCACCTGCTTTGGTGCTCTGTCCTCTGGTAAGCGTTTTTCCTCTCCTTGAGGACTAGTTAGTGTGCCCAAAGATGTGAGTCACTTTTACCTGGCTACCAGAGAATGCTACCATCCCTGCATGAGGAGAGTTGTCCCTGTCTTTGAGCTTAAGGACTAGGGCAGCCTACAGAGTAGCATAGCAGCATCATCCCAGGAACAGCCACATGGTGGGTGATACAGAGCAGAAGAGTTACAAGCTCAAGAGCATGTTTCATGTTCTAGCACTCACATGTAGTGCTTGATGTGAGGCAGGAAAACTGCACAGCACAAAGGTGGGGAGTGTGAGCAGTCATGCCTAACTAAGAGCTGTGTCTAATCCTGCCAAGAAGACTAAAAAGAAAGCATTTTCCTTGCTATTGTTAAAGCTTAGTGTCGCCAGGGAGTGCTGCTTGTACAGGAAGCACCTGCTTGGGTTCACAGCCCTGGAGTTTTTGAAGGCATCTTGCATTGCACCTCTTGAAAATCCTGAAGGAAAGATGGAAGCCAGGCCCATATCCCAATCCTGCAAGAGGACCATGCTCAGACCTGACCTACTTGTGGTTGGCAGATACAGAAGCCTTGCTGCAATGGCATCTCCCACATTAGGAGGCTGAAGCCAGTTGTCCCTGCTACCAGTGTTGCATCTGTCCGTCTTAGCACTACTAAGTAGCACTCAGTGTTTGAAGGCAGGTGTGTGTCCTAAGTGGTTTGTGGATACCAAATCTGGTACCTTACCTCCTTGTGGCATCTTTGCCCTTGGATGTGTCGTGCTAGTCCTGGAATGATGCTGAGACAGACGCATTTGAAAAGTCAGTTTCTGGGAATATGCTACAGGATGTGACTTAGTTGTCCTGACTCTTGGTCACCTTTCACATCATCTGCAGCCATGACATAAAGCTATTTAGCTTCAGTCTTCTTTTCTGCCCTGACAAGCAACTTTTTTTTCCCCTCCCTCCTGGCTGATGCATCTTCCCAGAGAAACTTTCATCATTGCAGGGGATAGTCAAAAGAGGTGGGTGGAGCGTTAAAGTTGCTGGGAAAGGCTAATATATACCATCATGACATCTTTTATTTACTCAGACTCTTTATTACTCTGTTTTGCAGATAGTACTGGTGCCCTACAGTGTGTGTCTGAGGGGACAAAATACCTGGAGGGTGAGGGGGCTTCTTGATATTAAGTCTGTGTTTCATCATGAGTGCAAGGTACCCCACGTGTGGGTTGCTGCCAGGGGCAGATTTGTTTCCAGGCAGTTGTCTGTCTGTCTTGCTGCAGGACTGCCTTGATTAAAGCTGCCTAAGCTGATTGTGAAACTGCAGCCTGGGAGTCTAGTCTTAGAGGCCTAAGACATCTCTGGATAATGGCTGGAAAATGTTAACAAGAGTCTTAATGTTTCTGGACAGTTTTTGATGGGATGCCATAGGGCCCTTATGATAAGGTTTCATTAGGAAGATGCTCAATGCTCATTCTCTATCCACTCTAGGAAAAGCAGGTATTTTACTGTAATAAACCTTACAAAGCGTGTTTTGAGGTGTTTGTGAGAGAAGCACAGAGTTATCTGTTGTTTTTTCTTGATAGAGGAAGACTTTGTTCTGGTTTGCTATTCTGAGCTGGTAGGTGATCACTCGTTCATCTGTTCACTTCGTCCACTTGAGATGTGGCTGTCGCAGTACCTAAAGGCCAGAATCAGGACCCAATCATAATTAGCACCCAATTCGCTGTGGTCCCAAGAAATAATGTGTAAAATACAGTGACATTCTTAAGGTTATGTGAACACACATGATGTCTGGATGAGACCTTCCAGACAGGTTGGCTGTGGTGTGGCCCCAGATTCAGTGGTTGCAGGTTATCCTTGTGTCATTGTGTATATAGGGGGTATGAGGTGGTTTCATGAGCCATCACTCTGATATCCAAAGCGAACAGGTTCCTTTTTCCTCATCCTCCTCCTCTTCTTCCTTCCATGGAGGACTTTGCTGCTCTTATCTGTCTTGCTGGGGGAAACCTCATCCAGTCCCGCTTTGACCCAATGAATGCTGAGTTTCTGGCCCTGTGCTGGGGGGCAACTTGAGGAAGAAGGTAGAGAAGAGAGGAAGATTTAATTGAGTTTTTGTGGCCATGTTTGAACTGCTTAGAGAGAGAAGGCTTGAAATTAGTGAAAAGCATGTTTTCCAAAGCTCCGCTGCATGTGTGTTTAGGTAAAATAAACACTGCTAAATAAGCTGTGCCACCACTCTGGGCAGTAATAAGCCCCCTGTCTGATACCAGAAGAATACAAATAAATACTGCCTTTGACTGTTGTAACTGATAGACTTGCTGGGCCTTTGACTAAACAATTACATCTCAAAATGCACTTCTGCAGGAGCTAAAACATGAAGTGATGTTAGTTTGAAAAAAAACCCCAACACAACAAAACCAAACCACCTGTGGGGTGTCCCAGAGGCCAATGATTGACTTCAGCTTTTATTAATTCATCTGCAGTGCATTTGCTGGAGCTTTTAGGGTTTAATTGAGGTTGAGAGGTTGGAATCAGTGGTAAACAAAAGAATGGCATATGGGCAGTCTGAAATTGTGTGTGTTTAAGTAAGAGCATTCCTTCTGGCCAGTTATTTTCATTGGGCAGTTTCTCTTGACTCACAACTCTTTTTTTTTTAAGAAGGTGTAAACATGCAATGCTAGCAAGTTAATGATTCATTAAGTTTTATCATACCCTAACATACCTCTAGGAAGAGAAGGTTGAGCTGAGCTTGTGTTTGACCTCCCCCTTCAGATTAAGGACATTTCTTTTTTAACCTCTTACCTGTTGTGGCAGGGTCCACAAGCTCATTTGTTTTAAAATGCAAGAAGAAAAACAACTTCTCTCCAGCTTTTCTCACTTCTCCTGTTCTGAGGGTCCACAGCTGGCCTCTTAAAATTGAAGTGGACAAAGCAGGTATGAGACCAGAGAATAAGTTTTCCAGAAGCTTTGTTTATTATAGATTCTGTAGGGAACTGGGATTCAGTTTCTTCAGTTGTCCATGGGAAACTGTGCATATATTTTTCATGGCCACTTTTTTGGTCCTGTTTTCAGTTCTGGTATGAGTCCCATGAATGTCTGGCTGTGATTTCCCTTTGCAAGTGGGAACGTGTACCGGCCAGTGCAGCTGTTTGACAATTAAGGTAAACCTCCTTATGTTGAAAACCTTGAGTTCATATTCCGAGGTCTTTATGCTGTCGATAAAGTTTATGGCATGTATGACATCAGTTGGCAATAATAATGGTGACTTGTTGCCCTCAAGTCATTCTGTAGACATCTGTAATTTATATACAGCCATTAATAATGCACTAAGAGAGCATGCTAGTATAATTATATCAATAAGAGAAGAGAAATCAGAGTTTTTCTCTTAATATTTCATTTAATGACAGCTTTCACCTGTCCCAGAAAGTCAAATGTGTTTTTGTCACTTGCTTATAATTTAGAGCAATCTTTTAAAAACTCCTAGTTCTTGTTTAGCTAAATACCAGTTTTGAAAAAAGTAATAATAATAGCCTTTAATAATCCCCTCTTCTGCAATTTTTTTGTGTACTTCTGTCTCATAAGGAATGCTCTACTTAACTTGAATCAAAAATTGCTGTATTAAGAACTTTATATATTCTGGCTCAGGGAAGGAGATGCATGAAACAGCTTCTATGTTTGCAAAAGGACACTTGCAGATCTTCCTTGTATTTGATTTTTAAAAAAAAAAAAAGATGGCTTGAGCATGAAGTTGAAGGGAGAGGGATAAAATCAAGTTCTGTTTTCTGTACTGTACTTTGTTTTCCCATGACAGTTTGCTTTTCCCTCCTCCCATACACGAATTTGATTCTCTCATATTTTCCTCCTGAACCAGGACAAATAAGATTTTAAATACAACCTCCTTGAGAGGAGGTTGGCAGTGCTTACCTCACAAAAAGTGTTTGACAGTGACTCAGCCTTGGGAGTTTGTGCTCCACCTTATCCTTTGAGTTGTGGTACAGAGGATTTGAGACAGCGATTTCCCAGGGACTAGGGATGGAGTGATGGGGAAGACAGATCAGATGAAGTTGTCTGCACTGACGCGTGCCTGCTGATGGCCCATTGAAATCTCTGCTTCGGCTGAGAGTGAGGTACCTGGCTGAAGAACAGGATGCTCCCCCTTGTCATGGGTGTTTTCAGGAAGCAGTCACCTGCCTTATCATTTTCGTGTGTCTGGAAACCTTGAGTCTGGTTTGTTATTCCAGAGGGACTGCATTGTTTTATGGCACTCTCCTCGGACTCTCAAGCTATTTAAAGGTTGACGCTGCCTGGTCTGTGCTATGATGCTGGTGGAAACGATGGCTGGCCTTGGAAAATGAATGACTGTTGTTTTGTTTTTTTTGTTTTTAAACAGCAACAAGAAAAACATCCCATCACATGCATGCTGTGAGCTGCTTCCAGTGCCGACAGAAGCACGGCACTGATGATCTCGCCTTTTCAACAGGTGCATGGGATGAAGGGAGCCTGAGAACCCGTCTGGAGAGGAGACCCTGGTCCCTGTGGAGCTGCCCACCATGAGCAGGGCACTGCTGACAGGCAGGATGCAGCCAGAGATCCGGAGTGTCTGTGTCTTCCTGCCCACCCGTGAGCAGCTCAGCCTAGCCGTGGGGGTGAGTGGCCAGGAGGGAGACTGGGAGGTCACTGTATCGTGGCCACAGTTCAGTTTTGTTAGCTCCTATTGTTCTTCCAAAAGCTTGGTGCTGGTCTGCTGACCGAAAGGCTATTAGCCTGCTTAGGGTAATTGGTGCTCCATTTTCTAATTGGGCAGCTTCAACTTACAGAGCTCCTCAAAAGTCACAGCTGTGTTACAGGATGGGGGGTTCCCTCTGCTCTTTTTCTGCTCTTACTTACTTTTTATTATCTCTAAGTGTTTTTCCCACTCATAATAACCCAGCAATTTTTGAGAAATTGAACCCGAAATGCCTTGATGACTTAGCAAGTGTGCCCAACACATGACTGTTTACTCTGGCATTTTAGCTATCACTGGTTTTGATAGCCCACAGATCCCTTCAAAGCCTCCAAGGCAGAGTAAACAGCCACTGAAGGTGGGCTTTTTTTTTTGCCTCCTCGGAGTACTGTGCACACAAAAACTAGAGGTAAGTTGCTTCGCTTCTTTGATCGCTGCTTTGAATGTCTCAGAGTGTGCACAAGTGACAGCAGAGGCGGCTCAGCTGGAGCCCAGGGTGGCATGGTGTCTGCCACAGCACGGTGCCTCTTTGTGCACTGCTGGCTGCTCCTTGAACTTGTGAGAAACTGAGCTGACAAGAGGCACTTCACGTTCAGAGGACAAGCTAGCCTCAAAGATAAGTGCTCTCTTGTGAGCGTGTGCGTGCACTCGTGTGTAAGCTGGGGAGAGTTAGCTTTGTTTTGGGTAGGTTTCCACTCCCCCCCGGGATGAGGAGGGGGAGAAGACAGTTGAGGTGAACTGTTATTTTAAGCACTTGAGTGAAACAGCGGCTTTTGAAATTATGTGTGCCAATCTTCAAAATCCATGTCGGAATTTTCCTACCTGCTGTGTGTAAGTGTAGCGTCCTTAAATGAAAGAGCCTCAAGGGCTGGATGTAATAAAGCTTTAACAGCAAAATCTGGGACACTCTGCTTCTAGGTTACTGGTTCAAATCCAGCCCATCCACTGCCCCAGAAGGCTTCTGCAATCTGCTGGCTTTTGTGCAAGCCACAAAACGATGATTTAATTAAGTTCCTGGTGGCAGTTGCACAGGCCTGGGTAATGGTCTGTTGCATCTGACCCTAAATCTCACCTTCTCTCAGCTTTTATCAGGGAGGCTAAAGATGTGAGATAGTGGAGCTGTCCTGCTGTGGGGAAGGTGCAGACTGGCATGCATGAGGGTAGTGTGCCAGCAGGGCTGACATTGTCACTGCTTGTCTCTGTGCCTCTGCCCAAACTGAGCATGCAGCTGTTCCTTCACCACTGGGTTGTGCGCTGGCAAATCTCAAATATCTGCAGTTTATCATCAAATCAATTTAGAGTGAGAAAGGCCCTTAAGATCGAGTCTGACCATAAATGTGGCACTGCCAAGTCCACCACTAAACCAGGTCCCTAAATGCTAATCTACATGTCTTTTTTAATCCCGCCAAGATATTTAATAAGCGTAAGAAATGGTCTTTTGCATTGAGCGCCTACCCCTCCAAAGAGCTGGGGTGCTTTGAGCATCACCATTTTGTCCCACAGAGGTGTCCCTACCACAGCACCCCTTTGTATTCCTTTTTAAGCCATGCACCATTGTCGTTTCTGCTGCCCTTTTCTTTTGTGGCTGGGAAGTTGGGAAAGTGTGTACTTGGAGATGCCTGAAAGGGAATAGCTGTCTGGGCCAAAACATGAGACCTCAACACACAGTTGTGTCCTAATTGCATAGAGAGTGAAACATGACCTGTTACAGCTGGGCAAGTCACCAAAAAAAGGCTTTTCATTTGGCTTTTGACTTTACCGCAACACCCCTTCAAAACAACAACAAAAATTAAGATTTCACAGCTGGAGAGATCTTTCTTTTCTAAAGAAACATCAAGGCAATTTTCTAGTGATGTTGGTAGAACCCAAATTTAATTAGAGCAACCACAGATGATACTTTGTGCATTTATTGGAATAATAATGCCACTACTAAAGATTTCCAAAGCCTTTTAACCTCTTCAGTGTGGAATGCAAATACTAAACAAGCTTGCAGCTCAGTGAGGTAGGTAGGAATGGTTATCCTCCCAGCAGAATAAATTATAGATCCTTCCAGTGATAAGCACAGTATTTATGCAGGTAATGCCTCTCTCTCCTGTGCCATATAAATTCCACCCTTCCAGATAAGAGTTTACCTATGTGTTTTATGTGGTCACATACAGACTGAAGCCTGCTCTTTAAAATGAATTTGTCTTACGCCCTTCACAGATAGTGCTGTTGAAGAGAGAAGAGCAGGAGCCATTTTAAATTCTCTTCCTTCTAAATCGAGTATCTCTAGATTAACTTTGGCATCCACCTTTCTGAAAGCACAATGAATCTGAGGGGATGGTGAGGAGGAAAACTGTCTTCCTGGGACTAACTGCGAACATGTGGAGAGGCAGAGCGGTGGCTCTAGTGGGCACCCACTAGTGGGTGCTGCAGCTGACCAGCTGCCCTGAGGATGGCAAGGCAAAGTGAGAGATTTCTGCTTAGGAGAATGAACATCAGAGCACAGAGCAAAGCAGTCTGCCTTGTTCCAGGCAACCCCAGTGGAGAGATGGCATGTGTGCACCAGGGAGCTTGAGCAGGCTGTGAGCGAGAAGGGTGCAACCAAAAGTTGTATCGGTTGCACCAAAGATCTTGTACTGGTATCCAATTTGTTCAGCTTTGTTTGTCTGACAGCATTGTGGCTTATCTCATCAGCACTTTTGAACCTGTTGATCAATATCAACTAGTTTTTATGATCGATGTCAAGTAGATTTCATAAAATTTTTTGGGATAGTAGCAGCTGAAGGAAGGAGAGATGTATGCTAGCAAAGGTTCAGCTGCTGATGAGGGGGAGCAGGGCAGGCAACCACTTGTGTTTGGGTAGTTCAGGAGCAACCCCAGAAGATGCTGCACCTTGCTGATGGAGTAAAAATGAACAGAAATTTCTGGAGGGGAGGAAGTCTGGTGAGGTCCTGTGTGTTGGTAAATGGCAAGCATAGGTCTGAAGTCTTTCAGTGGTTCTGTGAGCAGAAGAGCTGATGTTTCAAAGCATATGGACCAAGAAAAATAGAGATAGATAACTAATGCACATGAATATTTGTACACAGAATGACCTTGGAGTGGCAGTTGCCTTCTGTAAACTTGGACTTGACTTCACTTTGGACTAAATTTTATGTGTAAAGAAGCCCTGAGTTTGACACGGGGCAATGCTGAGTATCAGTGGAAGGAATGATTCATGGTTTTTCTGGGATGGAGACTGGCACAGGAATCCCATGCAAATGAGCAAAGTCCAAAGAGAAGCGTCCAGATGAAAAATGCAAAGGGAAATCTTAGTTGCTTTGAGCAGAGGGAAAAGCAGGAGGAGGGAACAGCAATTGCAAATGTAATTGGTATTGCATAGCCTTGAAGGCTGGGAGTAAAACTTGATACAGAAAGCAAGTGCCAAGAGGAGAATGAACAAGGTGGTAGTCACATACCTGCTGTGCAAGAAATCTGCTTAAATCGCTGTTTAGAGCTGAGTGTCACAAAACATTGAAGTGCTCATTCCCTAGAACTAAGTATCATAAAGCAGGGTTCTCTTTCCTTAGGTGTGAAAGCATGCCACTTAGAAAGTTCATCTCATCATATAGCATTTAGAGAGAGAGTCCTGTGCTGCCAGTGACTCTTGTATGCCCATAACCATTCTGGCTAGAGGTAGGTCACGTCTTTCTTAGCAAGTCCTTCCCAGGTAGAAGAACATGCTCAGACCTTGCTTCCTTGGGAAAGGAGAGTGATCTGTGCCTAACTTTCCCTTCCAGGTGTGTGTTCTAGGTGGCTGAGCAAATACTGCATTTAGGAGTGAGACTGTAAGGATGCAGTCTCATGCGGAGAGTTGTGATAAGACCCAGATGTGGGTTTGGGTCTTATTGGAACTGTGCCCTACCTCCTCCCTTCACAAAGCACACAGGTGTTTGCATTGGTGTAGTGCAGGCTTCAAAGCTCCTGATAAAACAGTAGTGAGTGTCTGGCTAGTGATGCCTTGTCAAGTAGAAGAAAATGAGTACTTAAATGACCTCCTTTCCCATTGTCCGTGTCTAGTGACATGGTACATCTTGGGGCAGGGAGGGGAGCGCAAGCCAGTTTCTGGGGAGTGTGGCACACCTACCCTAAGAGAGTTTGAAGAATTAGGATGGTGATTGGTTTGTAGGAGAGTTAAGCAGTCAGCTTCTGCCCTGTCATCTTTGTTTCTCTGAAGGTATACCCCTCAGGATGGCTGCTCCTGCTGCTGCTGATCAGCATCATCTAGCAGTGGGTAATGAAACTCGAGGTCCAGGCCCATTTTGCAGCTGCAGCTGGCTGCACCCTGGCCTCAGCTGAGGTTGTCAGCGTTGTTCTGCTCTCCCCATCTGCTCTTGCTCAGAGCTCTTTCCCCTAGGCCTCTGTGGGTTAGGGGGTTTCTCTTTGTGCCTGTGGATTTTCAGTGCTTCTGGGTTGGTGCAGTGGGTCAGGAAGATATGAGGCTAGAGATGGGGGGATGTTCAGTGGGAGAACCTTCCAGTCACAGTACATATCCAGGCCTGCACATGCAGTTAACTAGAATCTCACTCTTTCTGGGGGAGCCTGTGCTCCTAACAGCCCTGCTAGCAAATTTACTCAGTAGCCATACTGCAGTGCCGTGGTGCTCCCATGGCCTGTGCCATAGTGTCAAATACTGCCCAGCCTCTGGTCCCCTGTGGGACTGTGTGCTGGCAGCTCTGCTTTCCCAGCACTTCCTCAGTGCATGCACAGCATTGCGGGAGGCAGGGGTATTGGAAGGTCTCAGCGTGCATGGACGTGGGCAAGGGCTTAAAGGCTGTTGGTGACAGCAGCAGAAGATGAAGATGTTAATGACTGTGTAACCAGAAGTCAGCAGGAGACAGAACAAGCTCTTCTGTGTGGGTTACAGAGCAACCTCGTCTCTAACCTATGAGCTATTTCATCTGAAACCACAGTCTTGTGTTTCTTTGTGTACTTTTGTTTCTAGATCTGAATGAAAGTTTTCAATTTTTTTTTCTCTTAACCTCTCAAAACAAAATCTGCAAGAGAGCAGTAGTTTCATTTCTGTAGTTATTACTGATTATTATTCTGTAATGATACTGAAAAAAAGCATATTCTGTGGGGTGGCTGTTTTTGGGTTTTTTGCTGTGGTACCCAAAAATGCGTTGGCCAACGTAAAGAAGAGTTGCTCTATCCAGGTGCACGAGCCATCTGTAATGTTGGATTTGTTGTGTCTTTCAGGTCAAAGCCACTGGACAGGAGCTCTTTCAGCAAGTCTGTGATGTAGTGAAGATTAAAGAGCCTCACTTCTTTGGCCTCAGCATTGTTAAAAGTAAGCAAACTCAGTGCACAAGCAAGTGACTTGGCAAACATCCACAGACTCGCTTGTGTATTTACAGTGTGTGCATATATACACAGCGGCCATGCCTGCAGGGGGAATTTGATTGTAATAAGGTCACAAAGTATGTAGATTATGCACAAGCTTCCCAGAGCTCTTTTGATCTTTGGTATGTGGGCAGACAAATTGGGAGAAGGGGGGGGGCTTTTGTTCTCCACCTTTGTTCTTAGGTTCCACCTCTTTATGGGGCTTTCTCTCCTGTAGCAGGAGTTGCTAATCAACATATTTTTCACTATATATAATGCTGTAAGTATTGAACAAGAGGTGAATTTTAAAAAGGGCTTTGGAACTGAAAGTGTTACTTATCTTCTGAAGCCACACGCGAAGAATGTAGCACTGGGGAGGAAACTCAAATGATTTTAGGGGACTGAATGCACATGTGGGAGACCTTGGGTTTTGAAATACCACATGGGAAATACAAAACTTCTTAGTCTGTAGGTTAAAGGCAAGTCTGCTTGGTCCTACAGCTTAGTATTGACCAGGAAATTGTGTTAAGATGATGCCTTGAAGGAGCAAACTGATATGAGAGATTACATTTCTAGGATGCTGTGAGCGCTGGCACCCCTCCAACTCTTAGTAATTAGAAATGGATCTGATGTCCTGCTTAGCCTGCCTCACCACATTTTCAAAAGCACTGAAAGACTTTTCTCTCCTCCAAAAATTTTCTCAAGTGTGTAATTTACTACTGTAATTCTAGATATTTCATTGAAATGAGAGTAGTCTTTTATGAGTCCTTCTAAATAAGGTTTCTTTTGCCCCCTTACAGATATGTGGGATAAAATAGGCACTTTTTAAGTTTCTCTCATTTCATTTCTGCTCTCGTTCTCTTAAGAATTTCTGGGCTTTTTTGAATATAGCAGTCAAACTGAGACCACCATAAGCTTTTTATCTCCCTAAGGAGAGTCTCCAGGAGATTCCATCGAAATCACTAAACCAGTAGCTAATGAATATACCTGTGTTTTTGAACCAGTGCAGGTTTTTTTTTTTTTTAGTGTGAGGAACACCTGAATGCTTTTAACTTTTCTTCACAAACAACTGTATTTCTGAGTCCTTCCCTTTGCCTCATGTTTTTAACACCAGTTTTTACCTATTCCACTTGGAGGACATCTTGGCTGAAATTGGAACTCCTGTCCTCCCCTGTAAGACAGGGCAATTTCATGCCTATTTTCTTTGAATTAGGTGCTCTTCTCCTGTTCTTCCTGTGTTTCTTTCACTTTTTCACTCCCTTTGCATGTTTTTTTACTTCATATTTTCTGTACTGTGCTTTTTCCTTTCCTCTGAACTGTTGTGTGGTGCAGTTTCCTTCACCTTGTGAAACAAAGGGGTCTGACCCCAAAATACCCTATTGTGGCAGATCCCTTTCAGTCTGTTGGAAATACGGTGTAACCACTCCATCCCAAATAGTATAATAAAGCTTTACTGACTAGACCTTAAAGTCCATAGCTTTAAATGGAAACTATCCTTTCACTACACAAAAGAAAAGGAAAAGAGTTGCAGGAGTCCATATGTCTGAATTAATCTTTATTTATTTATTTATTTATTTATTTTTGTTTTGCTTTCCTCACTGTTCCTCACTCCTGCTTGCTGCAGCTCAGTTAGTGAAGCTGCTTAATTGAAGGCTTTTCTTGCTCACCCTGGATCCTCCTGATGGCCATCTCCCTCTGCCACCCAGGCAGGTGCCAGAATTTTGGATAAGAAGATTTTGTTTTTATTTGTGCCCTGTTTAAGAAACTGTTGGGGCCAGATGACAGACGAGTGTCAGCAGTGAGTTTCTCAGCCTGAATGGCCACAGCCATCAGGAAGGCTGCAGCAAGCTCTTGGGAGAGGGAGCAAACCTCAGTTTATTTATTGCTTTCTCTGGTCCACAGCTTAGTCTATCCAAGTCCAATAAGCTGTTGCCTGGAGTCTGGTGGGGGGTGGAGTTCAAAGTTTTCTTTTGTTTTTAGAATAGCTCCAGGTTTATTACTGTAGAGCTGTAGCAGAGGAAATACTTTTTCTGTTCCACAACTTGGTTTCCTCCCCCCATCTTGTTTTGGCCAACACACTGGTGATCATCTCCCCTGCTGCCCGTGGTGGCTAAGGTCTTGCTTCTGTAGCAAAGGTAGCACTCTGAGTCTGGCATTTGGAAGTAGCCTTTAAGGCATCACCTGCTCTTCAGGGATTTTTGGCTTCATAACAAGCTATCACCTCAAGAGAGGGAAGCGCTCAGGTCAGGTTGTGGGGAGGCCTTGTGTAGGTTTTGCATTGCCCAGGGTTGTCTTGGGAGTGCTTAAGTCGGCTGCCTCAGTTGTGGAGCAAGTCAGTGTACATCCCATGGAGTCTACGAAGGGGAGGCATGGGGCTGGTCTGTGAGGAAAGGCTGGGTTAGATGTCCAAAAAATGGAGAGGAATCATCTACATTTGAGAACAAAGTCATGCTTTCTTCTCTATGCTGCAGCTCTAGGACATCATTTTTTTAAAAAATAGCTGCCTTGTTTTGATAATTATATATTTCCCGACTTCTTAATGTGTATTTATTTTTGGGAGTCTGATGCTGCCACATGCAAAACTAGGTATTCTAATCCCCCTGCATCTATTACTTTCCTGCTAATTTGTCAACAAAACCCTGACTGTCAGCAGTAGCAAGAGAATGAAAATTAAAGGATTTCTACAGCACTGTAGCCAATCACACTGCATGGATTATCTGGATTAGGAGCCCATTTGACCTGCAGACGTTGTACAGATACACTAATGCTCACTTGGTCTCATAGTAAGTATGTGTGTGAGGGGGAGAGGTTGGGGTCCTTAATCATGAACAGAAGTTTAACCCCTAAGTGTGGCAAAAATGAAAATAGCACCACAAAGCACCATGCAAACTGCAAACCATGAATGCTGTAAGATCTGAGTTCTAGGTCATGGAGCATGTTTTCCAGAATTCATTGCCTAAATTTTTTTGCCTTCTGTTCTGACTGTTGCAGATGCTGAGGGCAAGGTTCAGGATTAAAGGACGCAGTAATGGTGGCAGGATAGCATTTTTAACCCCTTCTGCTCTTAAACTTTTTTTATTCTCAAGAGAAAAAACACTTCATATTTGGTGGGGAAAAAAAACCCACGTTTGTCTATAAGAAGTAGATCGCTTTGAATATAAAGTTCAGGAGTGTCCAGAGGCTACACTGGCACAAACCCTGGGATATGTTGCTCTTCTAGTTTTGTCACAGATTGTCAGGCAGGCTATACCTTGCATGCTGCTGTTGCTGAAGTGCATTTTTTCCTTGTAGTTTACTCAGTGAAAGACCCTTCGACCCTGCCAGACTCAATCTGGCTCCATAGGCATCAGCAGCTGTGTCTTATGTGGCAAATCCTCCTGAGGGGTCAACCTTATCTTGTGCCCTGCGGGAGGTTTCCCTCTTGTTATCAGAAAGTGTGTGCAGCAGCACATTCAGTCTTCTAAGACAAAACTGATTGTCAGCAGACAAAGAACAGCCAGGCCTCCTTTGTAGTTATAACACAGATCCTTCGATCCTGAATCTTGGGCTTTTCCTTTCTAGGAGCAAACCTTGCTTGACCCAAGCAGATGGAAACCTTCAACTGGGCAAGGAGCAAGACTGCAGCCCCTGTACTCTTCTGCTGTCTCTCCATGCCCTCTTAGTGGTTTGCCGTGCTGGCTTTCTAACAAAACCAAATCCTTTTCCTTCGGCTCCCCTGCCTCAAGGATCATCCTTTGGTTATTACAGCTATGGCTGTTCACCTTGCCAGGCCTATGCTTCCCAGCACATGCTTAGCAAGGAGCTCAGTGATTAACTCTGCCAAGGCCACTCTTGTGGCCTTAACTCCAGTTAATTCTTCTAAAAAATGTGTATCCTCCAGTACTGAAGTTCATGGACAGAATATTCTACCATATTATTTTTATATTACGTGGATGTCTCTTACAACAAAGAGTCTCTTAAGAGGCAGATAACAAAAGAAAGTCTCCAAAATACCTTCTGATGATTTCTACACACCAGTCCTTCCCCATTATCCCTGCTTCTGCCTGTCTCTCTTAAATCTACTTGGATAGTTGCATCTCCTTTATGAATTTCTTCTGTATTCTAACCTATTACAGTGACTTTAACACCTCAGATGAGTTAAATGCAAGGTAAGAAAAACATGTACAGAAATGTACCACCTAAAGGGAATTGCAGGGATTCAGGTGTTCAGAGAGTATATAGTACTTCTTTAAAGTACTTATGCAGTCTCTTTCTATGAAGGCATTTTTTTGCCTGTACCTGCTGTAAATTGTTTCTCCTTCAGCATCAGTACAGCATCCAGCCAAGGGCTCTCCTGCCTGAGAATTGCAAGGAGTTTGTTTGCTCCTGGATGAGCGGTGCTAGAATGGTTCTGCAGTTCTTCTTGTGCAGAAGAATCACTCATGACGCTGCCAAAGTCTGAAGATCTGTGCCTGGGCTTGCCTTGTTACTAACTGTAAGATGCCAACATAAAATTCCTCCTATCCATTACCAGGAATGACTGAGCCTTTATCTCAGTGTTCAGACCTGAGCAGTTCTAACAGCCACAGGACCTCAGGCTTCTTGGAATTGTCTCCTCTCATAATAACATCCTTGTGCCTTGTGTCCATACCAGGTAAAGAGACCTCAGCCAGGACCTCTCTTGCTTTACTCCCAGCCTCTGTTGAGATTCTTCTCTTCTTCACTTGGTTTACATGTGCTTTCCAGCTAAAGCTAAAAACACAAGGTTATCTGAAACAAGTTCTTTTAGACCCCTTTGTAAACTAATCAACCAGATACTGGAGGGTAGACAACGTTTCTTTCTGTTGGCTTGAAAGGGAACACCAGGAGCATCCAGAAGTTGTGTAGAGGTGGTGGGAGCAGATGCCATGTGGACAGTGGTGTTCCAAGACCACTAGCACTTGGAAGCCTGGGGAGTTCCACATGCAAAAGGAGCGTGTAGCCAGCTCTTCACTTAAAAAAAAAAAAAAAAAAAGGCATGCTGCTATTCAGGGAAGCTAAACAGGTTATGTGAGCTCTAGGACATGAGGTATTTTTTTTTTAGGTGAGGGGGAGGGTTTAAGCTTTAGCTCTCCCCTAACACCAGCATCCTTCTGTTCTGCTTCTGGCCTCTTTCATGTTGCACCTCAAGGGACATAGTGCTGTTACTATAAGACTTTTTGCAGTGTCTGGGAGAAGTTAAGGATAATTTTTTCCCTTCACTTCTAAGGCAGAAAATGTATGCTATGTAGAAGTTTGGGTTTGCACTACATTCATATTTTATTTGAATCCTATTTTTTTTTACTGTCTAGTTTTATTACTAAAATATACTTGATGCAACCAAATTACTTAATGGGATGTTCCTGGCTGCCTACGGGGCCTAAGCTCTTCTCTTGGTAGGACACCTCTGTGGAATTTCTCAGTGCTTCTAGCCAAAATGGGCACAGGAGAACAGGTTTTTGTTATTCACCATTACTTAGCTTTTATACAGAGAACTTACCTTTCATAAAAAATGAGATGAGGAGGAACTGGTTAATGCAAAATAATGGCTTTTAGAGTAACAATGACTCAAAACTGATTTGACACTGTATTACAGCCATCATTTTCTATTCCCATTTTTCCTGCAGTGTAAATAATGCCTATTGTAAATGTACATCACTCACGGGAACTGTGTCACTTTTTTTTCTGACTGGAGACCTGGCCCATTATTTTTCTGCAACAATGCGCGTCCTATATTTCCTCAAATATGCAAATGTGCTAAGCTAATTTTGCAGAGTAGGAGCGGTGAATGTTTCCATTTCTGGTAATTCCTTAATTTGAAATGTGATTTTTACAGCATAAACTTTCAATTTCATTTGAGAGCTCTTAAAAGCTGAAATAGGGAGAAATGTGTAAATTGCATTACTGCTGACTAGCTGGCTGTCCAAAGGCATTTCTTGGGGTTGCAGTGCAGTGCGCTGGTGTGTCGTGCCAGGTCTGGTATCTGTACACACATACGTGAGGGAACCTTTTAAGAGAAGCTGATGTATTTCATGAGGTCACTGACAGTGCTGAGATGAAATTCATGAATGCGGTGTCTGCAGGTGGATGAGTGTGTATTTGCATGTGTGCATGCTTCTTAGTACCTTTCAGTTGTCCTTCAGCCGGGGCCAGTGAAGCAATGGCAGTGTGCACCTGCTGAGTATCCAGCCCTGCTTGGATCCACAGATCAAACGTATTCTTCCCTGGAAAGGTGGCCATCTGTGCATTTCTATACTGTCCTTTACAGCGCTGCTCAGAGGTGCTGCAATTTGGTGCCCTCATATCTGTTAGAGATGCTTGTTTTCAAACCAGACACAGTTTTAGCCTCTGTCAAAAGATCTCTTAAGTTTCATCACTAATCCAATTCAAGTTAAAAACAACAACAACAAAACACAAAAAAACCCACACAAACCAGTTGGGCTGCAGAGGGAAATATCTCTTTGTTTTTGTAGATGGAGGCTTACACTGCAGGTTGACATTCCAGCAATATTGACTTCATTAAGACAGGAATGCAGTGCTGCATTCTTGCACGGGAGGGAGGATGCTGGACTGGGCTGGGGAGGAGCGGGACTCCCAGGGAGAGCTGATAGATTGGGGTGTCCTCCTGCAGCCTGGCTTATTCTTGCAGTCTGTGTGCACCTCTCAGTAAGCCTAATAATAACCTGGAGTCCTCAGGCTTGGCATCTGGGCCCTCAGGGTATGGGTAACAAATGACTTCATTACAGTGTAACTGTTCTGTCATACTTTTCCTCTTTCTGACCTAGTATTCAGGTGTGATGGGACGGTTCAGGGTATGCCACTCCTCTTGCTATTGCTATCTTTCTCTTCTGGCTGAGGAGTAACTCACCTGTTTCTCTCAACACCTCTGTGCATGGGATCATTCCTGAGTGAGAAAGGAAAACTGACCCCTCACTTGTTACAGCCATGCAGGTTCCCTACCCTCTTTACAAATGGCAGCTAAACACCACAGTGCTGGCAGAGTCAATACAGGCTTTACCTAGCACTTCTGTGCCATCAGGAGCAATGCTGTGCCTGGTGTGGGAGACTGCAGTGGAGCAAATGTCCTACCCTGGGACTGCCAGAGCCCAGGGAGGGACTGGGGGCTGTGTGCATGTTATCCCACTCCCGTCACTTGCTGTGGAATTGCTTCCTATATGAGTTTTACTTTACTTTTTAATAAAAGCTTTACAGAGAGATGCTTACCAGTTTGGCAGCTGACAAGGGACAGAAACAAGGCTAACAGACGAACAAACCCTTCTCTCTCAGTGACTAGGACTTCTACCAGCCTCTTCAAGGCAGTGTTATCTGATCCTAATGAACTTAGAGAAGCAAGGGCTGGGGCCAGCGTAGTCCCCCTGCCACCCTGTCTTACAGGCATATGTGAAGAAGCAGGTACAAGATGCAATCTCTGTGAGGATGAAACCTCTTCCTCTCCTTGTCCAAATAGCCAAACAACTTTTATATCACCTTGTGTGCTACAGAACTTAAAATTCTCACCACCAACACTTTCAGAAATTCTGTACAGTTTCAGCAGTGCTGTTGAATGCTGTGCTGTTTCTGTAACAGAAGTGTGATTATATTAAAATTACAACTGCAATTAGTACAACGCAGGAAAGAGGATAAAGATGGAAACAGGATTCTTTTGTGGATTGTCTTCTTCATATCCAGTGTTACTGTATTTTACACAAGGTTCCCAATTAGGGTGGGATGTGGACTAATTTGGGATAGCACTGAGTTTCTTTGCTTTGAGGTCAGAGCTGAAGGAGTTACCAAGAGGGAGCTGTTTTGCTTGCTTGTTTTTTTAAAGGTAGCAAAGAATATATTTGCTGTATCTGCTCGTGTAAGAATCTGGAATACTTTGGGAGGTGGCTGCAAGGTAGCTCAGAGCCCCCTTCAACACCTGCTATGACACTGGCTGCTGCCAGTCCTGCATCTGCCATACACACATGAGTGCAGACTCTCATTTGGTTGTAAATCTCCATTAGAAAATGTTCAAAACTGTCACCTCTCTTGTAATATTTTTTTTTTCTTTTCTTCCCCCCCTCCTTTTTTTTTTTTTTTCCTGTTTGACATCAGACAGCATAAGCCAAAGCTTGGAAGTCTGGGCTGGTATTCAGGGGCAGATTGTTTAGCGAAGGGCCTTTTTCTTTTTTTTTTTTTTTCTCCCCCGCACCTTTCATGTTTAAGGAACAAGCTCTTCATCTTGGCACTTAAGTCACCTGTCAAAACAGTGTCCTGGGCAAGATCAAAGAGTAGAGGGACTTGTCAGGTGAATGTGCTCAGCTGGCATTGCTGCTGAAGCCTGAAACACCCATCAGGTCTTTTCTCCTTTTTTTTTTTTTTCTTTAAGAGACTTGAAGACCCAGGAAAAAATTACTCACTGGCTGAGTTGTTTGTATTTGATAATTGGGAAGCAGTGTTACAAAACATCACCTTTGAAAGCAGCACAAAGCTTTTTCAAGGTGATGTGCCATTCAGGCTGTCTTGTTCGCCCTCACTGTGGTGGAGAGCAAGCCCTGGTCCTTTGGTCTTTTGAGAGAGGCCAGGTTTCTCTTCCTTTCATTCATCTTTTTTCCATATGAAAGAAGTTGGGTGTGAGCAGAAGAAACCAGACCTTCTGAGAAGGGAATTTCCTTTGGTCCTCCTATTTCTTACCCTCTCAGAGGATCCAGTTCACATGTAGCAGATGAAACCTGTCAAACCCCACTCTGTTCGATTACTTATGCCATGTTGGACCATGGTGCTACATGATGGCAGAATAGGAAGTTTGGGTAGGATTTACTTGTTTAATAATAACAAAAAAATTGAACCTGCTAAACTGACAGCACAGTTAGCTTGGAAAGATGATCTTTCCCTTTTGCAAATGGTTTCTGAATTACAAAGTAAGAATTTTGTATTTCTGGCCAAGGAGCTTGGGAAATTTTAGCTCAGCATCTCCTGAATCAAGGCATGACTGACCTTCCTTCCATACTGTCTGGAGTAGCGTGTGTACTTAAGAATACTCTCTTTTTCCTGCCCTGTCTAGTCCCTGGTCAGCTGTGTTTTAAAATGTATTGTTTGGAAATAACTTGTTGAGTCATCTAAATATTTAATGAATAAAAATTTCTAATTATTTAACATGAAATCCCTTTCCTCCTATCTTTCAGATAATGAATATGTTTTCATAGACCTGGAGCAGAAGCTTAGCAAATACTTTTCAAAGGAGTGGAAGAAAGAGACCACCAAAGTAAGAAAGGTGTTTTATTTTGGAGGCTGCTGCTTTTTTATTGGACTACAGAGTGAAATGAAAACTCTTAAACTAAGGTCCATAAAGCATTTCTTGGAGATGGTCTGCAGAATACTCTTCAGTAGCAATATGCAGTGACTTGTGCACAGCTGTAAAATTAATTAAAAGAGTTGAAACAGCTCCTTAAACAACTTTACCTGAGCAGTAGTAATCACATGGTTGCTGCTTAGCTGCTACAGAAGTGGAGGAGGTCAGTTGGTCAATTTTCAATTTGAATTTAGTCCGGAACTTAGTCTTGGGACCTCACTGTTATCCTTAAGCAAAACAGCCTTAAATGACCTTCTGTGACTTGAACCTGATAAAAGGGAGATGACTGGAGCTGTGACTCTTCCACTGGAGCTGTGACTCTTCCAGAGAACATGTAAGAGGACTGTGGAGGAAGAAAAAGGATATTTTGTTTGAGAAGAGTCCTAGTTCTTTAATGTTAGCCAGCCCTGTCAAGGGAGGGAAAAGCTTCATGAAATAAAGACAAGCTTATGTAATTGTTTAGTGCTGGTCATTAAGATGACATAATGCCTGTTTGTGTATGTCATTATTAGAGGAGCCATGGTCTAGAACAAAGTATAGCAGGCAGTTGGATTCATATATCTTAATTGGCTCATTATGACCTTTTCCATCTTCCATAAGGATTTTCTTCTGCAGAGTAGGCACGCTTGCCATTTCTGCTGCTTAGAGAAATTTGTAGATGACTAGTGAGGCTTGGGGATCTCTCTTATCCCCAAACAAGTGCTCTGCTTTTCCCAAATGAACGATAGTTACTTCAAAGACAGCTGCAGTCGTGCAGAGAGCCATCCTTCCAGTAGAGGCAGTTGGTTTTGGTCACCTTGGGATGGGATATGCTTTGTGATTGCTTTGTGGCTGGATTCTTGCAGCGCTTTCCAAGTCAGGATAAGTGTTGAACCTCTGGTGTGATGTGAATCACAAAAGACTGAATGACTTACTGTTGGCAGTACTGCAGTCTGAGAGGAGTTACCCTATCAGACTGGGTTAGTTGACAAGGAATTAAGTCCTATGAAGAGGTTTCAAGTGGAAAGCCCAGTCCAGCTGATAAAATAGGGTGACTATATACAAGTTCCAGAAATAAAGTGGAAATATTTGCATGATGATCAGGAAGCTGTCTGCATCTGGTGTGCCGAGCATGCCATGAACCTTGTCACAGGGAAATGGGTTCAACCAGCAAAGCCTTGGAACTGCCTGTGGGAGCAAAGTTATCTGTGTGAGCTGTCAACTAGCAAAGTAGGAAAGATGAAAGAATGAGGTAGTAAGATGTTCCTTTTTTTATTTTCCCCTTTTTTTATTCCTTTTTTTCCCCCTTCTTTTTTAAACAAGGCTGTAAGTCTGCAAGATAGGCTGTAGTTAAAACCTCAGAACTTTTGCTGGCTTTCTTCTAACAGACATCCCCAGTGCAAAGCAGACATCAGCATTGCCTTCTGGTCTGTGGCTGCAGGAACACGTGAATAACTAAACACGAGCCCTGCCAAACAAAAGGCACAGAGTTGATATCCGGCTGGGGCGCCTCAGCCTCAGGCAGTCAATGCTAAACATGGCAGCACATGTGTCCTTGATAAGTGATGTGGTGCAGCACAGGGATGGCTGGTTAATCCTAGGTGTGCCCTGGAAACGCCACAGCCATGCCAGCATGGCACGCTGCCCTGCTGCCTTGCCTGGCGCTTTGAGGGAGGCCGTGTCAGACTTGCTGTGTTCAGCACTAGTGCGTCTGGTGCTGCCAGGTGCTGAGCTAGGTAACTCCGGGCCAGGCTGGGTATCCCCAGGCTACACTGGGACTCATCTCTCCTATCCAAAAATCATCTTCTCTTCATTGGATATCTTGTGATTCAGCCTGTCTGAATGTTTTGTGGTGCCTCATTGTTGTGAGCCTACAAGACAGTCAGATTGCCCCCTAGAACTTGCCAAGAGCGAAGAGTAGAAAATGAAAGGCAGTGTGGGGAGTGAGCTTGGGTAAAGAGAACATTACCAGACAGGGGAACAGGAATTTTGGATGCCGTTCGTAATTTAACTTGTCTTCTGTCTTTGCTCTAGGGAACAGAGAAATTCAGCCCTCCTTTTGTTGCATTCTTTAGAGTACAATACTACGTAGAAAATGGAAGAGTAATAGGGTAAGTTCCCTTCTGCGGTAACTACTGTGTTTTGAATTATTCACTGTGTTCTTAAAAGGCAAGAAAAATAATGTTTCTTTGTTAACCTCATCTCTGTGAGCTCACAGAAATAAGCTTAAAAAATCTGTTTAAGAATTTTATTTTTTAAGATCTTTACAGACTTCCTCACCCAGCTATGAATGTTTTCTGCCTGAATCATACTCCATATCCCTAGGAAAATTGTGACTGCATTTCCATCTGTGTTTAGAGAGCAGGTTGAATGACGACATTATCAAAACACGATTAGCACTCTTTGCTTGTGTCTTTTGGTTGTATGAAAAGCATCAGATGAATATACCAAGAATAGTTGCTTATACTCTAAAGCACTTGTTAACAATTTTGGATCTGCTTTTTGTGTATGAGCAGCGCTCTGTGCAGTCTACTCCTGGGAATGGACTTTTGTAACTGGACAAAAGAAATTACTTCATAAGTTAGAGAGTTTTGCATTTGGAGTCCATTCACATGGAATATGGGCTGCACTCAAAACAGCACCACCCTCATCCACGGTACAGAACAAAGGATGAGGTAGTTAAAAATTAACAACTGACAGAGTTAATTTGCATCAGCACTTCTGGTGTGGCTCTGACCCCAGGGCAAGCCAAGAACTGGGATCATTTAGGTGGATTAAAATCTTTACCAAATTTTTTGGCATTTGTTCTCATCTTCAACAAAGCTTGCGGTTTTCTGTGTTTTCTCTCTCCATAGTCCTTCTTTTTTGGACACAGGGGAGTCTTTCTTCTGGAGTCTATTTGGCTGATAAGTGCTTCTTATTTTATTTTGCTCTTATGTACAAAGGGAGATTACATATCATTCGTCCGCTCCTGATGTACATGTCCTTCAGCATGACAAGCAACTTTCTCTTGCACTAGTAGTTTAATTTGAGAGGTGTGTGAAGTCATGCAGAGGTAGTTACCTGGACCCTTCAAACTATACACACACACTTTTACAAGCAGTCTGTAGTGTCCAGCACCTCCATCTATACGTACATGTCAGCAGCCTGCTTCCCATGAGCTCTGAGAGCAGGGGATGTGTGGGTTATCAGTGCTGCACCATAGTTATTATGCCTTATCAGACCATCCCTATTTAGCAGCTTGAGGAAGAAGACAAAAACAAGCCCAAGGCTCCTGTACCTTCTGATCTACCTTGCAGGGAATTAGCTGCTGAAAAGTACCTTGAGCCTAAGGCAAGATGAAATAATAAAGCAGTGCTAAGTTTAGAGGGGAAAGGAGGACAGGTGTGCAAGAAACAGGACTGGGAATTCAAGGGAGTTGACTCTCTTGGCTCCTACAGGTTTTTCAGAGAAACAGAAGTGCTTGATTGTAGTCAGTCTCCAAAACAGGTGTGGCGTGATTTTTCTTTCATCTGCCTTCTGCCCTAACTTCTTAGATCTCATGCTCCTCAAGGTAGAAGCTACCGTTTCCCATGTTTGTACAACACTTAGTGGGAGAAGACCTTGATCTTGGTTTGGTGCTCCCTACGCACACATAATTGGTATCAGGGTGGCATTGGCACACAGCAGACATGTCAAAGTTTAATCCATCTTCTCAGCAGGATTATGTTTTTGAGGGGCCTTATCTGAACTTTCTTCTTCAGGTAAATTTGCCTTTGTGTTTTGCAGCGATAAAGTGGCTCGGCAGCTCTACTACTGCCATCTCAAAGAGCAAGTACTTATGTCTCATTGCAATCACAAAGAAGAAATCTACTTCTTGCTGGCTGCCTACAGCTTACAGGCAGACTTGGGAAACTACAGAGAGAAGGTCCATGCTGGCAAATATTTTGAACCTCAGGCTTACTTCCCACAATGGGTAAGTTTGGGGGGAATAATTTTGTCAACAGATTGTACACACAGCAGGAGCTGTGTCACAGTGGTACATAATGCAGCCATGCAACTTCCCCAACTCCCACTGCAATGATCAGGCAGCAGGGTAGAGTATCATCCTGAATTTCCCTCGGGAGATATATCCTGTCTTTCCACTGGAGGTAGGTGCTTGTTCTTTGTGGACTCACTCATCAGTGAGATGGGTGCTACATCCTTCCTTGGTGAGGGAATGTGCTGGTGTTACATGAATAACTCTGACAGTGCAGCTGTCTTTGTTTGATTCTTCTATGGCTTAAAGGGTTGTGTGTTTGTAGTGGTACATCAGCAAGATCTGCACAACCTAAGCTCTCCAGAAAACCTCCAGGCCCGTAAGCCAAGTCCATTGTCCTTTGTTCCCATCTCTGTAATGCTCGCCTCAGGGATGAATAAATCCAAACCCTAAGGGGTAGTACTGCTGTGCAGTGCCTCTTGTGCTTGCTTTGTCATTAATCTCTGGCTGAACTGCAGTAAGAGGAAAGGGAAAGGCCTGGAAATGGCTTTGCATGTTTGTTTATAAGCATGTGCACATGACTTGTGCCCTTCAAGACTTAAAACCAAGAGCTGATTTAGTTGTCAAATGAAGGCAAACTGGTTAAGGCTCTACTAGTTCACTGCTTGTCCCAGACAAGCTGCATCTCCCCTGAAAGACAGCACTGTCACCTGCTTTGGAGAGAAGGTTTAGAACAGTGACAGGGGTTGTCTTGGGGAAGCAAGGCTGATGGTCTCCTTTATGCACAAATCCTGGCTCGCCTGTCTTGCTGCACAGAAATGCCCCTTTGTCCTAAACAACAGGCCCTCATCCCATGCCATTCCTTGTTATGGGTTGCCTGTCAGGAGGTAGCTAATAAAGTGCTGGAAAAGGTGGGTCTCGTGTGAGTGCTGTTTCTGAGGCAGTTAAAGGGCTTATCACAGACTATTTGCTCATTTGGCAAACACTGCAAAGGCCAAGGCAAAGCCTGGCTCACCTGTGCTGAGCCACAACCCCAAGCAAGTACGTGGGTGATTTATTACATCATTATAAGCACTGAAATCTGGCAAGCGTGGGGACGCTTCTCTCCCTGCCCCTGGGCTCCCATGGGGAGATAGTGAGAGATCTCCTCCAACGCAATCACTTCCTCCAACACGTGCTTCATACCATTTGGCCAGGGGCTGCCCCAAGTCTCGTGCAAGTGAGGAGAGGCAGTGCTGCCCTGGGCTGACCCACTCAGCTTTGAACTGTGGAGCTGGCATGTCTCTTTCTGCTGGCGTTGTGCAGCTGATGGCAATGATGCTGTCCCCCATCAAGGCCGGCCAGCCTTCCTCGTGGGAGGGCAACTAATCTGTCAAGGCATGCAGAGGAGGGCAGAGGTGTTACCAAACAGAGTAAACAAGGGTTTTAATATAAAATGGAAGCTGGAACTGGGTGATGATGAAGTCTAGTTGTTTTGAGCCAGGATGGGTTGTTTCCGGCAGGATATTCTGAGGTACCTGGTGCAATCTAGTTTTAAATGTCCTCAGTGGTGGGGTATGTTGTGGAGTGAATTCAGCCGATGTCCCTCTGATCTGTCACAGCTGCTCACAGCCTGAAAGGGGCCAGTCGGGCATGGGAGGGGTCAGGGCCACCCTGTAGGCTTGTCTGGAGAGAGCATGTGGGTAAGCAGGGGAACTGGGCACCCACAGGGCAGGAGCAAAAGGCCCAGTGCAGATTTTTGTACTGCTTAGTAGAGCCACGTGCCTGCCAACCACTCCCAATAGATAAAAAAATACCTTGAGATAGTGTTATCTATCCCTTTGAGAATGGAAATGCTAAATAAGCCTAATGTGTAGTTTCAGGTCTTAAAAGGAAAACGTATTTCTGCCCTGTTTGGAGATGTTGCTGCTGATTGTGTTGGCATGCAGAGCAGTATTCGTTATCTGCCCATAAACATTTATGCATGCCAAGAGTTAGGAAAACTAATTCCAATACTTAAAAGTGAGAAGAGCTGACCTGACCTCTGTAGGCCTGGCCTGTTACAATTTTGCCACCTAGGATCCGTTTGGAGACATCGCTGTCATCTGGGCTGGTTTAAATGCTTATCCTCCAGGGAGGTAGAGGTGAACACAGACTGTCTTGAGGGAATATATGAGCCTCCTCCACTTCCAGTCTCTGCTTTGCTGTTGCTCACAGCTGCCTCCCATGGGGATCGCTGAAGAGTTGCTGACCTGTTTGTTTTCTTTGTGGTTTAGATAATTGCAAAGAGGGGGAGCGACTACATCTTGAAACATGCCCCAGAGATGCACCGAGAACAGCAAGGGCTGAGCACTAAGGAAGCAGTTCTAAAGTTCATTAAGGAGTCCTGCCTACTGGAAGATGTGCCAGTCCACTTCTACAGGCTGCAGAAGGTCAGACAAAGAGCTTCTTATTTTGAACTTCTCTCCCATCATTAATTGAGTGCACCATTGCATTTTTCTCTTTCTGTTTTTCTGAGGGATGGTTGCCTGTGATTCAGAGAGGCCAAACAAATCTAAAATGCTCAGCCAGTGAGGCCTGTCCCCACAAACAAATCCGTTGCCAATATACAGATATAGCTGGAATTTAGTTTTGTTTCTCGGCCAAGAAAGTGGCCACAGGAATGGCAAAACTTAATTTTTGTCCCTGCCTGTTGGTAGAATTGTACCAGGGAAATGAGAGAAGGCTTTTTTTTTTTTTTTTCTTGTTGAAGTTCATTGAAATAATGACAAGAGGTCAGCCAGCTTTCACACAAATCTCATGTAATAACCGAAGGTGACAGTCATTCCAACTTTCTTATCCCCTTCATTCTCCAACTGTGTCAGACTGGTTGATGTTTTTTCAGTTATATGTCAGTTTTAGATTCCTGGATTGTTGCTTGTGCCTAATATTAGGCAATGTGATGGCACAAGGCTTGCATCTTGCAAGACAGATAAGGAGAGATGATTACGATGCTGAGTTTGAGCTCTGTGAGCCCATAAATTTTTACCCCAAAATTTTCTTCCTCCTTCAACTCCTAGCAAAAACATGTCTTCCCTTCCCTAATTCTGCTGTGCTAGGAGAGGCTGAAAGAATTAGTTTATAATTTTTTTTTCGGTCTCCAAGCAGAGGAATCTTATCAGAGACCAAGTGTGTCGTAGCAAGATGCAGCATGAGCTAAAAGCTAGACAGAATTGCTACCAGATGCAAACATGTAAAACCACCTGCTCCCAAAACACAGATTAAAGATTAGAAGGAAAGTCCTATAACTTTGAGCATTGATTACCCACACACACACACACACCCCCAGCCAAGGGACATCTAAGATCTACCAAGTCCCTAGATGGGAACAGCAGTGCCATGGCAAGGAGAGGGGGATGGGTGTCTCTTCTCTTTTCAGCTCTCTGTTACCTGGAGAGCAAAAATGGTGCATGTTTGTGGGAACAGCAGAGACAGCACAGGGCAGTGTGAGAAGTAAAAAGGTACCTCTGAAATTGTAATTGTCCATGCTCTCAAATCACTAAAGCTGCAGGATTCCCTGTCCAGGGCAGCTAGGACATGTGCTGGTGAAATGCCTGAGTCTCCCAGCACAAAGGGATTTTAGGTGTAGATATTTCAAGGGTCAACAAGGCAAGGTGCTCTTTACAAACATAATAAAAACCAAATGAGCTGATGGCATCTGCCTGATGAGGAGTCCTGCTACCTCTTCTGCAGTAGGTGCCAGAACAAGGGCATGGTCTTTGTAGATTAACCTTTGACTCCAGGCTCTTCTATTCTTTTAGGATAAGAAGGAGGATCGACCAACGGTTATCCTGGGTCTGACCCTGAGAGGAATGCACATCTATCAGGTAACAGACTGCTGTGAAAGCCTTCTGGTGTAGCATTAACTCTGCCCAGCTCCCCTGTCCTCCCCCCTCACCCTGGCTCCTCTGCCTCCCCTGTGAACACCAGGCTTGCACATATCTCAAATTCTTGGTTGTTTGCAAATTCTTTGCACATCGCTGACTCCACCCTGTACCTGCCAGTCCCTGTGTCACTCTGAGTTTGATGTGTTGCAGGAGGTGAATCACGTTCGCCAGCTCCTCTATGACTTTCCCTGGTCGCACATTGGGAAGCTGGCCTTTCTGGTGAGTATGACGGAATGGAGGCCATCTGGCAGTGGCTGTCAACCTGGGATGTGGCAAAGCTGTCAGCCTGCCCGCGCTGCCATGACAAGTCCTGTCACTTGCATTTACAAGACCACAGCTATCTCTGGTAGCTGTGTGGCTGGAAACACGCTCTTGCTCATCTCTCTGGCATCTCTCCTCTATATGCAGGGGAAAAAATTTGAGATTCAGCCAGATGGCTTGCCCTCTGCAAGGAAACTGGTTTACTACACAGGCTGCCCCTTCAGGTCAAGGCATTTGCTGCAGCTACTCAGCAACAGTCACCGACTTTTTCTGAATATTCAGCCCGTGTTGAAGCAGATCCAAAAACTGGAGGAGGCTGAAGGTATGTTAAGGAACAGCCATATGGGTTTGGTAAGGGGAAGAGTACAGCATGTTAGGCTCTGCTGTTGCTTCCTGGTGGCTGCTCTCTATCTAATTAAAGGTGTTTCTGACTTATCAGGGACCCAGTGAGAGAAACAGAGGTGTTAGATATGTTTCGAGTTTGTTCCTGAGAAGTGTTTATGGCTCCCACACTGTGGACTGTGATCAGAAAGTGTGTGTCTTTGTGAGTAGTAGAGGAGGAATATCTCCTTTTAAGTAAGAGAAGATCCTTACTCTCTGTGCTCCCAATTTGTGCATATGATGCGTACTTCTGAGTGGAAATAATTTTAAATAAAAAGCTTTCCATTGGAATGAAATCTTCTTGTGTTCAAGCAGAAGCACAAATTGTAAGCCTGCGTCTTAATTTTTTTTAGTGCCTTTACTAAACATTGCCCACAATTTAGTCTATAAGTGTCATACAGTTAAAAGCTAGGAGTTGCAGGTAACAGAAACAACCTGAAAGCAGATCAGGGTTCCCAGAATTTGTCTTTTCTGATGGGGTCATTTCTCTGTAGGAAAGGTGATTTGAACATGAAAGAAAACTCCTTAGTCTCCTTGCAGGCAAACTTCATTCACCTCATCACCTCTCGGCTCACCCTCTTTCATTTTCCAGCTCTGCAAGCTGGGTTTCCTACAACTTCTAAGCCTACCTCTCTCCTCCTGGTGACTGTTTTAAATGCATTGCATAGCCCTTCTTTCATATGATTTTGTCCCCTTCCCTCTAGCCTTCACCTGAATGCTTTTTTCTCCTCTTTCTTTCCTGACTGCTGTTCCCTGTATTCTCCACTGATACTTCGTCTTCTCTGAAGTTTGTAAGCCTTGTATGGTTACCTTAAAGGTCAGTAGCAGTCAAAGAGTAGCTGGTCCTCTTGTCCAAGGACATAGGCTGACTCCTTCCAGGTAGATCTCAGGAAGAAACTTTTCTGGTTCTTGCTCATCTCAGCTAATTCTAAGGAGCTTACATCACTGTCTGAAGTGGTGATTGCTGGTTGTATGGAATCAGTGTACAGGGCAAGGCAGCCCTTGGTCTCATCTAGCTTGGTTCTTTCAGTGGGTTAACAACAGTGGCCTTGAGCTGTGCAGGTGGAAATGGTGATATGTGCAGGTCACCTGTAGAAAAGCTCACTGATCATGTGCCTGTGGGCAAAAGGCCCTAGGTTGTTTCGCGTCTCTTAGAGTCTCATGGATTTCTTGACCACCCTGAGCACATACAAGCCATGAGAGAAATAATAAATCATTAATAAACACCAGCTGTGGGGATTCTGTTCTTCACTGACTCCACATGTGTGACTATTTCAAGAATCAATCAATGCATCTGGTTTTAAAGATTGAGCACTTAAGTTAGCTAAGTAAGCCACTCACTTTTTTGTTTGTTGTTTTGTTTATTTTTAGTTGACCTTTTCTTCACTGTGGAACCTGCTGTTTTCTGTATCATAACTGCCTCTACCTGCCTGTTCTAATTCAGAACATGCTGGTTTACTGCGAATATGACTAATTCCTTTACAACCAGCTGGGCATCCCAGTATCTGTCGAGCAAACAAAATACAAAACTGTCCTCCCTCTATTTATTCAGTAGCTGCAGGAGTTGTTCCTTAGTTGCGAGGCCGTGCCAGTCCCAGAACTTACTGAATATTTTTGCTGCCCTTCCTTTGGTCTTGCATAAAGTTCCCACTGGTTTCTCTTTTCTTTCTTCCCCAGAGAAGAAGCGCTACCGGGAGTCCTACATCAGTGACACGCTAGACATGGACCTGGACCCCTGCGACAAGAACTCCCGTGGCAGCGGGAGCAGTGGGGGCAGCCAGAGGGATAACCACCTCTCACGCCAGTCCACAGGGAGCCATGGCAGCTCCCACACATCGGGCATCGAGGCTGACTCCAGGCACCGGGTGTCAGTGGAAATGTCGGTGGATGAGCCCTTCGGCATTGACCGGGTGCATAGGAAAGAGAAATCTTGCAGCTCAACCATCAGCTACGGTAGCTCTGGCATTGACAGTGGCAGCAAAGGGCGGGCTGAAGACGACCCTCGGGATGATGGTAAAGAATTTGGAGACGCAGAGCGACTTCTAAGCCCACTTTTGTCTTCTCCTGCAGGAGAGTGGGGAGTAAGAGTCTATACAGCAGCTTGGAGCACAAGTGTAATGCTAACCATTCTCCTGCTGCTCTCTTTCTCCTAGAGCTTGAGCTGGCAGTAGATGAGCCAGAGGAGATGCCTGTAGATGAGCCTTTAGAGGGAGACCAGTTAGAGGAGGCCACTGTGGGAGAGTCTGTTGAATCTCTGCCTTTAGATGCTGCTAGCTGCCAAGGTGAGATGGTGTTCTGATACTGCTCAGTGCTGTTCTTTAAGGCTCTAGCAACAGGCATAATCTGAGGGACCTAAGAAAACTGTTATCTTCTTCCAAACAACTGCCAGTGCTACTTACTGCCCTTCTGCAACAGGATTTGCAGTCAGTTCATCTAGAGGTTAAAGGGCAGCATTCCATGTTGTACACTGCTGCTCTTCTTTGTGCTCCTCTAAGTCTCCCTTCTCCAAATGTGCCGAGTTTATATTCAGTTAATGACCAAAAGATAACTGAGGTAAATCCTTTTTAGTGAAGGAATTTGTTTTAAAGTCTTGTATACCACAAAACAGCCAAGGGGTTCAACCACAGCAAAATAGGCTAGTCACAGGAATTCATAGGTAAAGTTTTGTGGCTTGTGATACAGGGAATGCTAAACAACAGGATCACGCAGGAGCTGTCTGGCCTTAAGATGTATAGCCTTCAATGTAAAGCAAAATGGGAGAAAATGGGACATGTTGGTGAGAAACTGTTTTCTTGAAAGTTTTTAAACATTGATCTTCAGGGGCAAAAAGGAGTACTTGTGAGCAAAATTCCTGGAGCAGTGAGGGTGCTTACTGATGCATATTTATATTTAGAGAAGAGCAGGGTTGAATGTGGCTTGTGAGAACAATTTCCCTTTTCTGCAGCCCACAAAACCTCAAACCTGCATTGCTTTTCCCTTTCTCCTTCTCCTTTTCAGCTATAAATCACGAATCGCTGTCTGTGGTGCAAGTCACGCTAATCAAAATGAGAGGCCAAAGCGTGGAATCCCTTCACCAGGTAAGGGAGGGGGGTGCTCAGCAGGAGGGTCTGGCATGTGTGTGGGCATTGAACCAAGGTCTAGTGTAATGGAGACAGCTGTAAATCAAGTGATGTGAATTGGTCTGGATTCGACTAATTTTTAAATGGTGTAATCAAAACCAGCTGTTGGCCTGCTACTGCTCTCAGGAATAGGATGAGAGCAGCATTTGGGTTCAGAATAGTATAGAGAGGTTTGGAGCAATCATGGAAGCAAAGCATGGAAGTCTTGCAAGCCAGTTATTGTCTACCTTAGGTTTCTGGATGGGAAATAGAAAATCAACCACTTCCAGATTTTCAGTGGATTACAGAGCAAAGACCATCCATGCAGTTTGGGTGTGGGTTGCAAACTTAAGCATCTTCCTGCTTCTGAAGCCAGAAGTAGCTCACATTGGGGCAAAACCAGATGTTCAAGCTCTAATTATTATATCATTTGTGTGATTATACTCTGTGTGTGCTGAAGTCTTTGTTGTCAAAGTTTTCATCAAACATTTGAGAAAGGGCAATTATACATAACAAAGTACATAGTTTAATGAGTTTTATTTGGAAAAATCTTACTAAAATGTCTTTTGAAGACCTCTTTTCAAAGTGTAGCTGCACCCACTGGGGTGGAAATTTTGTGGAGTTTTGGAAAACAAACAAAACCAAAATAAAGCCTCCACATTTATTTTTTCTCTCTGAATCCAAATTTGCCTTACTGAAAGAATTGTAAAAATTGGAACAAGAATTTCAATCACTTCTTAGGATTTTTTTTTCAGTATTTTATGTTTCTTCCTGGACCCAGTCAAAAGTAATAAGAAATTTTCACTTATCAGCAAAATAGTCTGTAAAGTGCTATAGTAGATTTGAATAAAATTTGGGTGGTTTTTTTTTTCCAAAGCTAAAGACCATGCAGTACAAATCATAGTGAACTTATGCCTATATTTGAGTGGATGGCTTAAGAGCTCAAGGCTGGAAGTAGGCATCTTACTTAATGTTTTTTAATTTACTGCTGTTACCACCACATGCTTACCCTGTTAGATGACTGGGAGACTGTTTTATAAAAATGTTTCTGATCAACACTTCTATACAATTGCAAAGACCTGGCTGCCACTTAATGCATCAAATATTTGGTGCCTCCTTACAAAACCACCAAAACCTTTCTTACAAGGCCATGTAACTAAGTGCTGCAGGGTTTCCTTAGCACTGACAGAACCATGCAACGTACTCCTGTCTCTGGGAATACAGTTGAGCCAACACAGGGTTTCCTTTGGGGTGGTTTTTTTAATGGTCTTCCTATGGCGGTGAGAGAAGCGATACTGGGAGGAAGTTTTCTGTGGTGCAAAAGAAGTGTCTTGGTTTCAAAGTGATACTCCTGAAATCAGCCTTATTATTAGCATTTAAGAGGTGACTATTAAAGAGGCAGAGCAAGAAAAGAAACAAGTGGTGAAGTTGGAAATGTCTCAAATGGTCAGTAATTCCTTTACAGAGGCTGACTCACTACAGCTTGTATAGTTAAGTCATTGGACTTAACTCAGTGTGTTCAAGCAGTTGGGGTAGTTTTGTTTTAAGTGCAGTTTGTCCATTTGAAGACGATTGCATGGGTCTGCCAAGAAGTGTCAGGTCATTCAGGTGTCAATCTGTCAAGTGTTCCATCCATTGTGCTGGACACTGAGGACATAGTTGCAGACAGATCAGAATCTGGTTCAACATGATAGGGTGGCTTAATCCACTTGTAATTTTTTAATGGTTCACAGCTTCTTCATTAAGCCAACATCCTTCAGAAGGCTGGTGGGGCTCTTTTGAAAGAATGGAAGAACAATTTTGGAAAATTTGTAGCATACATAGCCAGCATCCTTAGGCTGTGTCTGAGCTCATTGTTTTTATTCATGTGTGTCTTGTGAACTGGCAGGTCAGGTCGCCCAGAAGCAGGAGCTGCATGGACCAGCACAGCCAGAGTTTGGATGACATCCGCCTTTACAAGCACCAGCACCCACCACTAAGTGCCACACTGTCTTCAGACACGTCCCACAGCTACACGTTTGGCTGCAGCCTGGAGGATAAGCTGTCTATTTATGGCTGTGTTTATTCCACAGCGGACTGCAAAACCAAGTCTGCCCTTTATGGGAAGCGGTCCATGAACTGCCTCTCCTTAGATCTTCTGGGAGAGGACCAGCTCCCAGAGGAGTTTGTGGTGTAATGAGATTGGAGCTCTTCCACACCAGGAAACAGCTCATTATGGAAATATATACCTCATTCACACATGTGATGTCACTCTGGTTCTTGCAGGAGATTGTGAGCGGTTTTGTTATTCAGCTCCGTATCAGTAAGTGGCATCACTTCTGCAGACCTGACTACAGGGCAAATCAACGAGTGTAGCACTTAACGTTGACATTGGAAGTGTCTGTCTGAGCAGAAAATGGAAGCAGCCTGCACTATTAGCAGTGACACAACCAACATAACCAAAAAAAACAGTGGACCAAAACTGACACTGAGCTGGTAAAGCAAACTCTGTCTAAATGGATTAATCAGAAAGAAATTTAAAGTCTATGTCAGTTTACCTTCCTGCCTTTGTCTTGTGGTCCATGTCTGTTAATGCTAGTGTACAGATAGTTTGGTTGTCTTCAGTTTGTGCTGCTGCAACACTGCCGACAGCTGTAAGGCCAGGATATACTCTGAGCGCATTTGGAGGGCTGTGTATGGAAGTGTCTGGCCTGTTTCTGTTACAATGAACGCAGGTTGCCTATTTGCTTCACTGGGAGCAAGATCTGCTCTGCCAGGAGTTTATTTCTCTTTTTTGTTGTTGTTGTTTTGTTTTGTTCTAAGCATCCAGCCAAATACAATGTGCGGCCTTTTTTTTTTTTTCTTTTTTTTCTTTACTGCAACAAATGGAACTATCTCTCAGCTGTCTACTACTGCTGTGGTGCAGATTGATAAATAAATGCTTATATCCTTGGGGAGATGGGGAGAGGATAAAACAAATGACTTGGCTGCTTCTGAGAGTACAGAAGACAAGTTAAGAGTGTTAATTGACTGGCTTTTGAAGACAGGAGTGTGACTGGAGAATTTGTCCAGGCATGATCACCCCTTACTTTGATTCATACTTTTATGTTATTTGTTTGTTTGTTTATTTTTAATAAATCTGTTCCTTAAAATTTTTTCCTCTGCTTAGAAGGCAAGTATGGACTGGAGAAAGTTACCTTGTAAGGACAGACAGAGTGACAGTGTCCCACTTAGTCATGGATAGGTCATGCAAATATGTGTGTGTGGTGCTGCAGGGCTGATGATGGTGGAAGTGTAGGCTGTTTGTGTGCCAGACTAAGGATACTTGTTTGGTGATCTTGAGAGTGGTGGAGCTGGCTGTGCTGGCTCTCACTAGGAAAATAATGATAATGATTCAGGCATTTTTGTTGAGAAACATCCTGCTACCTTGTTACATACAAATAAACGTGTCTGATTTCCTCCCCTATCTTTCCCCAGTACCTCCTCTCCTCATCAGTTCTCAGCATTTGGGAAGCTTGTACTTGAAGGTACAAGCTTGAAGGTACACAGGTGTAACCTGTGCCCAGCTTTTGACAACCTTGCAGGTGTGTTTTGGCAAATTCTAAAAGCTAGGGGATCCTATTCTGCTGGTTGAGGAAGTGTATGTTGTGCAGTGTTGATCACTCAAAAGCTGAAGATAGACAAACTCGGGAAGGAAAGCCAGACCATGATAAGGAAGGTTTGAGCTGCTGCTTTGATGGTGGGCTTGCAGGCTTAGTAGTTGTCTGGTAAATTCCATTCCCATAAGCTGTTAAAATAGCTAATCTGTGGAGTCCACCATCTCACTATTTCTATGCAAGTGTGAGTGTGGTGTAGAGACAGAGCATGCAGGTGTATCTGCATTTGCTGAAGTGGCATCAGAGGCTGTGCTTCGTCTGAGATGAATCCAGCACTAAACCCTAGCTGTGTGTTTGAGGAATGAACGGTGGGCACAGGCTCACTGCAGCCATGACTTAATTGACTGTGCCCTCTTTGATCACGCTGTTCTTTCTTTTTGTAATGAAAATTAGGATCTGCATGTTCACTGTAGCCTCTTTTCCTTTCTTCCAAACAAAGCCAAAATGCCTTTACTAAGTACTTGAGGTATGTTTACTGCATCCAAAATAAACTCTCCTAAATGGATCTAAATGGATAAAGAAAATCTGGCTGTCTGCTCTTGAACAGTCCAGTCAAGCCTCCCGCTGTCTGTCGCTCCCTGTTACCTGGGTCCTGTTTGGCTGTAAGCCATGGGGGATGGCCAGAGCCAGAGTCCAGGAGGCCAGTGGCTGCACTGCAGGGAGCAGCCTTGTAGCAGTGCAAGAGCCTTGCTTTTGCATCCACCGCAGAGCTGGAGCGGTGGGTCCTACTGCGGCAATGCCCATCTGTCTGTGGAAAAGGTGGGGGGGCAGGGTCTGGAGCAACAGCCCTGCTAAACTCTCCTACCCATGCAGACCTATGGTTACTTGTGGTTCTGGCAGTGGTTGTTAATAAGACAAAAAGGTCAAAAATCAGTGTGTAGTTGTTTGGAAAACTGTCATAAAATGCATGTGCACCATGTGCACACTTGTCTCAAAGACAGTCACGTTCACACCTGCTTAACACAGCCTAACCACATCACTGAAGTGTTTATTGCCACCAGGCAGCTTGGTATTCTGATTTTGCAGTTAACAGGCTTCCAAGGGATTTGGCGAAGTGCTGTAATGCTGCTGCCACTGGTTGCAAAATACACCAGTGCCTGAAAACAGTGTAATTGACTTGCATGAGCATCCACTGCCTTGTATGTACCTGTATTCATGGCTGGTGGGGAAGGCAAATTCCACAGGTCTGGCCATCTCCTTCTCTCAGTGGTGTGTGTAGACCCCTCCAGTACTGTAAGTGATATATGCATATGAAGGGGAGACCAGACACTTTTGTGTATAGACTGAGAATGAATTAATATCTTCTGAGCACTGTGAATATCTATTATGCAACTTTTTGTATTCATATTAAAACCCCCACACACCTGTTTTTGCTAGTAGTAGGGTTTTTTGTTTGTTTGTTTGTTTGTTTGTCTTTGGATTTAGAAGGTCTCTTTTTATTTTTGGGTTTGATAGTTTGGTAAACATTAGTGTGTAAACATTTATCAGTTAGAAACTAGCTGCCAATATTTGTACATATTTGTAAAATACTTGTGGTATAATCACTCTATTTTAATGGTAAAAGGTTCTCCTTTCCATGAAAGGAATTGCTTGTTTAAAATAAAGTAAAAATAATTATATGTACACCTGCAATAAAGTATGGATAGAAAAAAGTTATTGTGTAGCTTTTTGTGTGTGTGTGTCCAAGGAGGACGGTATCCAGTGATATCTTCAATTTGAGATAGGTTGTAGAAATTAATTTGCTGCCAGACTGTAATCCATATGAGCTCTGCTTGTGGTGACAAACCCAGAGGCACTGTAGTCACTGGAACAACTCCTGTTCCTCCCTGCCCATTCTCAGTAGCACAATGCCAAAGGGGCCTCTGTCAGGTATTAAGAACCCAGCTGAGCAGGTTGGAGTCAGCGGGACACTGAGGGGAGCTGAATCTAACTGAAGAGACAAGTTAAGCTGCTCGCGGTGGTTATTCAAGAAAACCAAGCATGTGAACTCTCAAGGGTGTAGAAAGATCCTGTCAGCATCATCTGTGGGCTGCCTCCAAGGACAGGCACACCAGCCCACTGGTGATACGAAGTGCTGCCAAAGTCACCTAACCTGCTGGCCTGGAGTCTGGCTTGGATAAAGGAAAGTTTTCTTTTCTTGGGTTGTAAATCTATGAACGGGTGCCATAGTAATGACTATTTGGATCTCTTCTTGAAGACTGGGGGTCTCTTGTTTGTTTTCTTACTTTCCTCTGGATATTTTATGGACCATCAAAACTAGCGTTCTGAAAAAATAACTTGCTTTTTATATACTTTGATTTTGTGTTGCCCTTATTCTAATGACATCCCTTCTTGTACTTCGTATTTCTGTCCAGTACCTGCTGTGTTTCCAGTAAATAGATTTTCAACTCATCCATCTTTGGTTGGGGGATGCTGGAAGGAGGTGGTTTGATGGAGCTTTCTGTGGAGGTAAAAATAACAGGCAAATATTAAGTCAGCTAAAGTGGAAGGGCTTGCTTTGTCCCTTCTCCTTGTTTCTTTGCTTGGCAAGTTAATAGCACTTTCTTGCCCACTAGGTGGAATGCTGCTGACCAGAATTCATGGAACGAGCCTGTTTCTGCAGGTGGGGCTTCTCACGGTACAGGCACATCTTGTGTGGGTTCAGTAGAGCGGTACGGCCTGGGGGCGGGGGGGATGGCGTGGTTACCGCAGTGGATCTGTGAGGAGTGCCAGGTGTGGGAGCTGCGTGGGGGTGCGGTGCTAAAGCTGACAGGTAAGACAACCCCCGTGTTCTGGGTGAAGTGAGAGCAGTTCCTCACTGCAGTTCTCGGCAGTGGGGCCTGAGACACCCTCTCGAGGCTTCCCGTGGGGGCAGCGGGGCGCGATGGGGCACGACAAGGTGCCCGCTCCGGAGCTGCGGCGGGCACGGCCGTGTGGCGGCAGGGCCGGGCCGGGCCGGGCCNTGCCCGCCGGGGCTCCGGGCGGCAGAGGAGTGCCGGGGTCCGCCCGCCTAGAGCCAGGGGAGACACCTCGGGCAGCCTCTGCCACCACACCGCGGGTCCAGACTGCCCGCCGCGCCGCGCCGCCCCGCCCCGGGGGACAGCATGTCCTCCAGCTCCTGCACGCAGGGCAGTATGCCCAAACTGCGCTGGGGAGACAGCCGGTGCCTCTGAGCCTCTGGTAATCCCTCGGCATGGGATGCTCCAGGTGTGAAAGGTTGATGTAAGTTCGGAACCACACCCCCCCCCGCCTCCCCACCCCAAGCAACTAGGTTTATGGAAGGCAGGCTCATTCAGCGGGATGGTAAGTCGCGGAGGCCCGGGCAGCTGCAGCCTGACAGGTGATAGCTGAGGCAGCACAGCGCTGTGTGTGTTGTGCCAGCTCTGTGGCTGTAGCTGCCTCCAGCGGCGTGCGTGGGGCCATGGCTGGAGGCGGGACAGGGGGAGATAGGTAGGGCCTNTGATAGCTGAGGCAGCACAGCGCTCTGTGTGTTGTGCCAGCTCTGTGGCTGTAGCTGCCTCCAGCGGCGTGCGTGGGGCCATGGCTGGAGGCGGGACAGGGGGAGATAGGTAGGGCCTTGGGCACTGCTCAGCCAAGCAGTTTTTCTTTCCTCGTCGAGCTGCCTGCGCTCAGGGTGAGCATCTTTTCTGAACCTTTGTGCTGTCAGAGCAGCACCACTGGGTATTTCCCCCAGCTGCACCCAAGAAGGTAGATGTACTGAATTTTTAATTCTGTGCTGAATTTTTAATGATGTCTGAACGACTTTGATTCAGTTGCCCACTGCCCAGCTCCAGTTTTTTTGGGGCACGCTCTAGCCTATAGCCATGCTGCATTTTCATGTTCCTGGTCAGCCAGATGCTGGCTTTATCTGTCCGTCTGAACCCTGAATTTGGCTCTGCAAGGAGGAGATTGTAGTTGTTAGAGTAAGGTCCAAGTAGCAACCCTGCATGGAAAGTCTACCACAGAGATGTTACGATCAAAAATCATATTTATCCTTTCTGGTAGACTGCAGGAGCAGCTGAGTATGGGCCAATAAAGAGCATAGCTGTGGTATTTTAAAATTCTGCTTAATTTTTATTCCTGGAAATATAAACCTCACATTTTTATTTTAAATCTCATAAATATGTCTATACCAATCTTTGTTTTTCTTTCTCCAATCACTGCTTTTCTCAGTATATAATGAGATAATTGAATATGGCATATGGTAGAAATTTTCAGTCTCAAGCCACCATGTGGAAAATACCACTTTAGCAAAAGTAGAGTATTCAGTGTAGGAAAAATCAGCTTGCATTAGCTACAGAAAGTACTCAACCCCTTCGCTACAACCAGCTAACAAACACCCTGAGCTGGTTGACAGTCATGGCAACAGAGAATGATTCCCACATCCATGTTACAGAACATGAAGCCTTGACTGTGGCTTGCTCTCTAATCAAGGGCTTTCAGACTGGCAGAGTTGCATTGAGGCAGCCCCTCCCTGCTCTTCTGCTGCGTGCGGGATTTAAGGTTACCCTCCCCTCTGCACCCTCTTAGACACAAGTGTTTTCAAAAGAGCTCTGGCTATTGGGATGGAGATTCCTGACCAAAAACATGTGCTGTAGAAAGCTGGTACTTCCCTCTGCTCCCTGTGCAACTTCAGGGGATGAGAGCGAGGAGGCTTTTTGCCCTGTTCTGGGGTACCCACCATGAGAAATAAGGTCTGTGGTACAGTATATTATTGTTCCTGGCAGTGGTTTTGAAATCTTTCTTGCCTGGCTTGTAAGCTGGGCTCCTATATTTTAGGTTAAATGACTGTGTGTATGGACGAAGCATGGGAAGCTAGCCTGGGTTTTATCTGTACTGTCCCCTGAATTGGATCCTTAGCTTTCTGTGTTTGCAGGACCAGCAGCACCAGCAGTGTCCTGCTCCTCTCCTTTGGCACATATAGTGCATTGCTTCTGCAGTCAGCGAGGGGTTTTGCCCCATATGGTCCTTCTGTGGCTAATGCAAACTTTCTGCCTATGGTCTTGTAGTCAGACATGAACAGAGGGCTCCCATAATTCCTATGTTAAAGTGCAAATGGATTATGCAATGCATTTTTGGGAGCTCCTGTTCTTGGAATGGTCAGGAAGGACACGCCAGTCACCAGAGTGGGTGCATTAAGGCAGGTGAGGCACTTGGGGGCAGGAGGATAATGTTAGTATTGCCAACTTTGACTGCATTTCTTGCAGGTGTTTCAGTGTTCTAGGTGTTCTTTGTAAAGCCCAGCTTCCTGAGTCGTGCTTTTCATAAGGCTCACAGCTTGTAATAAGACAAACAGAGAGCTTCCTAGCATAGCCGATGAAGGGAAAACTTGGCGTTAGGAGTGCTCGAAGGGCCCATGCCAGAAGGGCAATAGAGAGCCCCAAGTACAGCTGAGTTTTTGAACATCTAGATCCAAACTCAGGCTTAAGCAATGCCTTGAGGCTGCAAGTGTGGACACCACCTCTGGAGCAGCTGTGCCCCTGGCCAGTCCCAGCCCAGCCTGGCTGCCAGCACTGGCATTCAGCTGGCCACGTCTTGCAGGAGGATGAGTGGCAGGGTTTGCTGTGGGAGCAGCTGGATATGGTTTTGCTTAACATGTGCTCTGCAAATAACAGAGAGGGTACAAACCATTGCTTTCCAATCTGCTTCAACACACAAACCAAATTGAGATCTAACGTTTTCAGAATTACTGCTGAAAAATACAGGGCAAGCATGTTGCCACAGCCACGATGCTGTTTTTATCCTTTCAGATTGAACACAGGCGGGTATGAGCTCTTGCAGGCTGCTTTTCTTAAGGACACTGCCAGAGCATTAGCTGAGCTTTCAAACAACTCAGAATCTCTAAGGTTAACAACCTTTAAAGACTCCTCAGAGCTGCTGCCCCAGGCTGCTACTGCCTCAATCTGGCTCTGCTTCATCAAGGCGGTACTGAGGCCCAGAGTTGCCTTTTCCCTGGAATGTGCTGGTATAAGGAATAACTTGCAAGGACTGCAGGCAGCAATAACATGGGCAAGGACAGCAGTAACTCGGCAGGACTTTGTTAAGTCTCCTGTTCTCACTGCATCATTAGGACAGGGCTTATTCTATTTCTGACTGCCCTTATTTTCATCTGTGTCTCTCATCTTATCTGGAGCTTGGGATTCTCCTGGGGGAACAGCTCTGCAGTCCTGGTCTCTTGAGCTGGAGAATATCTTGGCTTCACACGTGTCAGTTGTCCAACAGTATCCTCTCCAGGGGCACGTGTGCTGTGATTGCTAGTCTGACCCCCTGGGAGCAGTCACGACTGGCTGTGGGTCCCAGATGCCTGGCAGTGTGAGCAGCAGGGTGAAGGTGGCAGCTCGAGATGGGGCAGTGGGACATCTGCAGGGACTGACCTGGTGGCAGTGCCACTTGGTGAGAGGAGGTGGGAGACACCACGGGACTTCCCCAGGGGATTCTCAGACCTTCTCTGTCAAAAACAGGTGCCTAAGCTGAAACTCTGGCCATGTTCTGGCAAAATCTAGCGCTAAGAATGGGACTTGAGCCGCCTCGTGCAAAGTGCCAATGAAATCTGAACTCCCAGGGTTGTTTCCAGGGCTTCAGTGAGTTAACATTGTATGAGTCAGTGTCACAGCGTCTCCACTATCTCAGCGCCTGCCAGACCTTTATCAGCATTCCCTCAAGACTCTGTGCCCTTTTCTCTTTTTCTCTTTCCACCCCTTCTGGGAGGTAGATGGTGTCCAAAGGTCACTGGCCTTCCTCGATGATGGATTCTTTTGCCGCCTTGTGCCTGTGGTGAGGTGTCTCCTTGGCTCCAGGCTTCCCATCACCACCCTGCCCTGTGACTGCGATGCTGTGTGTGGCCCAGAACACGTCTGGCTGCAGGCATCCATGCTTGGCCCTGTACACAGGCCCTGGCGGGGCCTGCCTGGTAGTGTGTAACCCTCTCTGGCTCTCACAGAGCACTTGAGGATGTTACCATCGTGAGTGCTTGGCTGGCCTCCACAAAAAGGTGTCCTGGCTGAAGGCAGCTGGTGCTGCTCATACAAGCTTCACAGTCAGGCTGGGTGCAGTCCTGGTGGTATGAGAGTCAGGAGGCAGTACCCGTGCTCCCAGCTTCTCCAGGTGTTGCGTTTCCCTGCTATGTAACTTGACCAGAGAAGGCTTTTTACCTGGGTTTCAGGACCCACACAGTGACTGTGCAGGTAGCTTTCTTATCTTTCTCTGCTCTGTGTCCCCATGCAACTGCACATTTCTACAATTTTGTTATTCACCAGTTCTTCTGCTTTTTGTCTGTATGCCACAGGAGCTGAGCTAATGACTTGCAGCTGGGATTGCAAAGGATGATTTGATGGGACTACGGTAGAAGGGTTTAACTTAGGCCTACCTGTGCTGAAACACTGTTGGCCTGTTGCTTGCATCCCATGTCCTGAAGGTGGCTGTTGTGTGTTGCTTTCAGTCATGTGGTGCCCACATCAGTGTGTCCATTGTAAGTCCTCTCTCCTTCACATGGGCAAACGAAAGAGCTAATCCTGGTGAATGTGCAGGTACATGTGTTCTGGCATCACAGTCACGTCCTGCCCCTTGCTGTTGCAAATGTTGTGCTGAACTTAGCAGATAAACCAGATTCTGGCAAGGAAACAAAAGTCAGGCTCAGATCTGACTGTGGGCACCCTTTACTTCCCTTTGAATTGGCCACTCTTCACAACACAGCTGCTGGTCTGGTATGGGCAGTTTTGGAGTCTTCACAACCCAAGAGGGGAGTTAAAAGAGTTCAAGAGGTATGTTGCTGTGGTGTTTTGGCTGAGGTGATGGGCTTGCTACCACAAGGTCTTTCTCGGGTCTCGTGGCATCAGGGAGCCAGCAGCAGCAAAAGACACTGCTGTAACTTCCAGCTGGTACGTGCCCACGGTGAATCTACAACAGCTTTGCGCAAAGAGGCGTAAAATCTTTCTTCTGGATGGGAACTGGGAGGGCAGTGGACTGGGCACACGTCTCTCCATAAGGCAGCATCAGCAGGGGCTGTCCACAGGTGCGACACCCTTTATGGATGCCCTCACAGGAGGTAGCCCGGCAGTGGCCGTCACCTTCCCAAAACCCAGTTTGTCACCCCTCTGGGTTGAGCCATCGCCGTGAGGTGTCCCTGTTTAGGCACTGCAATACTGAATTGCCTGCTGTGAACTTTGTCCTGTCTCTGCTGGGAAGTGCTTCGCACAAGCCAGACACCATGAAATAGCTTCTCAGGTCTGACTGCATAAGCTTGGTTGTGTTAGGAGGCATGTTAAACCCCAGCTAGCCGTTCTTTATGGATTCAGCCGTGGCAGCAGACCCAGCCGAAGCAGCATGGGCTCTTCCCCCAGCTCCTTTTGAAGTAGGCCCTGAATGTGTGCATGCATCCTCCCATGCTGAGCCATGCCCCTCCAGGAGGGCCTGGGACATGGGTCAGGAGAAAAGGAGCCTGGACGCCTGGATCTCTAATGCAACCACAACTTGTCAGAGCTCATGTCATGCACATTGTGCTGGGAACATTGGTGCTGCCTGGCCAAAGCATATAGAGCTGGAAGTATTGGAGGCCCAAGGGCAAGGCATAAAGAAGGACTGCTCCCTAGTGTGTCTACTGCCCTGCAAAATGCTCCCATTTCTGAATTGGATTGTGTGTTTATCCTGGAGCTTGTGTGATTCAAAATGTCAGACCAGAGCGTGTAGTGGGCAGAGTCTGTGTGTGTGGGTGTGCTCAGAAGGAGGTGGAGTAGGCTCATGCTGCAAAAACCCAGACATCTGAAGTGAGAGAGGAGCTATCATCTTCTGTCTCTTGGAACTTCAAAGCTTCTGGTGTGGCTTCCAAAACGTCTTACAGTAATGGGGTGGGGGGACTTTTTTGGTGGTTTGTTTTTTTTTTTTTTTTCTTTTTTGGTGGTGGTAGTTTTGGTTTATTTGGTTTGGTCTGGTGTTTTTGTTTTGTTTTGTGGGGTTTTTTGGGTGTTGGGTTTTTTTTGTTTGTTTGGGTTTTTTTTTAAATTTAGAAGAGGGAAGGAACTGATAATAAAGTCCAGAGGAAAAAGAGAGGGAAAACGACTCCTTCTGGTGCTTGCCTTTAAAACTACTGGGCGCTGACTCATCCCAGCCAGGGTAGTAATTTCATGTAACAGAAGAAGGGCAAGAGAGAACATGTGTTAGAGGAGATACTTGCAAGGATGAAGTCAGAGGAGCTGTGAGAAAAAGGGGTGATAATTTGACTTAACTGTGGTTCCCTGGGGAAATGAGCAGAGATACAGCTTTAGGCCTGCAGGTCTGTGGATAATATGTGCCTGTTCCTCGCATTTTGCAAAGATTTGGAAAAGTTCTTCATAAAATGGAATCAGCAATTTAATAACAAATTGAACATTTTTGTGAACCTTCCAATGCTGATTATGGTTTTTCTAGCCTGGCTAAAACCAAGAGCTGCCTCTCTTTGTGGTGTGGCTGCTGCCAAGACATGAAGCCACACGTGGAAAATAAATATATAATTTTCAAATGTCAGCATAGGTCAAGGCTTTGTTTAAGAGTGGGCAAAAGGCACTGAGTGGTTTAATTACTTCTTTTTTTAACCCCGTGATTAGATACAGCACTCTTAAGCAGTTGTGAATCACATCGCTTCCTTGGGCTCAGCTGATAAAAGTGTTCCAGGGTGATGAGGAAGATTAAAGGCTTGTCTGAAGGGGGTGCAGAGAGCTGTGAACTGCAGCGTTAACTCTCAGAGCAGAGGTCTTCCCTGTGGATAGTGAGAGAAACATCCTCAGAGGGAACTGTAGGAGTGGCTGGATGGACAACACCAGCCACCTGGATGGTATAGAAAGAAGAAAACACTGAAGCAAGGATGTTGTGGTCCTGAGCTAGCCAGAGCTAAGATTAGTGTGTGTGTGAAAAGAATCACAAGGTCAAGCTGGAAAGCTGCTTGAAGCATGGTTGTTCTCTGTGGCTGGAAGCAGTCACGTTGGGTGTGTGTGCTATGTGGGTGGATAAGAAATATCTGGCTGCCTGGAGAGCTTGGACCTGGAGTCGGTGTAGATAGATATGGGGTAATAAAGTTACAAGAGAGTTCTGCCTAGGCAAAAGTCTGTCCCACTTGAATTCATTCGCTGCAAATGGTGCAGTGTGAGGACTTCTTTTCTTCAGGGAACTGATGGGGAGCTGCTCCTACGCCATATGATCTGCTCTGCCTCATTGCGTGCTGCCTTCCCCTGTTCAAAAAGCTGGATGCTGCAAGTGAATTGGGGACAGATTTGCAAATGCTGAAAGACACGGGTTGGACCAGTACCACAAAGCCTAAGGTTACAGGTATGGTAGGGATTGAGGTTGAAAAAAATGAGTGAACAACCTCCTCAGCAGTTGTATGATCTTCAAAATTGGGTCCTTGAGCAATCAGTTTCCCTGGCTGTGGCAAACCGAGAGTTGGGGCTCTAAACCCTTTGCCTGGACTCCCTTGCTAGACTAGGGAGGCAGAGACATTGCTGAAAGTGGATCTATCCTGTTAATCCCTTTCCTTTGGCTGCAAGGGGAACCACCAACCACAGTTGATAAATTCCATCTGTAATGATAAACTGGCAGTGAAATGTGGGCACCAAACTGTACTTTTGGGCCAAATTTTGGACTTGTACTTTGAAGGTTTTTGTTATTCTAGATAAGTTTAGACTTCTGCTACCTTTGTGTAGTCTGTGTGTACACGTATGTGCAATTAGGACTTGGGGATTGGTCTGGCAGAGTCCCATTTTACCTGACCCATCTCTAGCTCTGCTGGATGTCCTCACAAGCCAGAGCATTCACATGTGCTGGGAAAGACAGGAGCTCAAACATTTGTCTTTGAACTGGATCCAAAATTTCTGCTTTCTGCTTGGCCTATAGGTTGGAGGATGTGTGAGTAGGGGTGCTTGGAGTTTGGAAGCTGCCTCCTGTTTTGCATGACATGTTCAGGGTATGCTGGCAGGCGTTATGAGACCCTGGGCCTCTCAGGCAGCTGCCGTGCTGGTCAAGCTTCGTGCCACTGACTCCTTGAGCAGCTGGGCACTAAACCAGGATGCTGAATACTGAAGTATTCACGAGAGCAAATTCTCTGGTGTTTGCTGGTTTCTATAATGGGTAGATGTTTTGAGGAAGGGGTGGAGGCTTCTGGCTACTGTTGGTAAAATGGTTTGCTCAGCTGCTCTGCAGAGCAGTGAAGGCAGCAGCATAAACTCAAGAGGGGCACTGAAGGCCAGTCCCATGGGTAGCAGGGGTTTGCGATGCCTTGCGTCACCGTGTGGAGCTTCCTACGGCCAGCTAGGGTACAGAGCAAGGTGATGTAGCTGAGCACTGACTGACTGCCCACAGGAGACAGCTGGAGCCTAGGGGAGGAGAATGAGAGCCCAGCAGTGGAAGGTTAATGTGTTGACTGCCACTGAAGTTCATGCACCAAGGATCATGGACAGGAGAAAGCACCCCCTTACACGAGCAGTGCTGCCTCCAACACAGTGACCCAGCGATCAGCTTGAGCAGGCAGGAGGTAGGGCAGGGTTCAGAGTGCTCTTGCTTCAGTGCACCCAGACACCAGCTGAATGCTGCATCGTGCACCCATGGACTTCACTGAAAGTAACTTCTCCTGACTTAGGTAGCTTCACTCTGGCTTGCTTGTGTACCCTTACAACTTTTACCCTTCTTTCCTTCAGTGCGTCGCATCTGACACTGGGATTGAGCAATCACATTTCTATAACACAGGAAATTCCAAACCTGAAAGTTCTTAGAACAAAATGTTAACCTTGCTGCCCTGCATATCCTGTACACTCTGTTGTGCAGGTCATACACTGAGCAAGGAAAACAGGAATAGGGAATGTTGCGTAATTAAAATTTGTCAGAGTTAATGTCAGTGTAGAAACTTAACCTTTTGGTACTTGCTCATATTTGAGGGGTTTATTTCTCTGCTCTAAAAGCAAGTATTGTTGCTTTTCCCCCACCATGCAGATTGTAAGCAAAGTTTTGAAGAGCAGTTTTTCTGGAGAAAAGTGCAGCTCGTGACAAGTTGCATTTCTGTGTAACACTTAGAAGTGTCAAATCCTTAAAGCACTTGAGGAATTTACTTACAGATGCTGGTGGAATCAGCCAGCCCTTGTCACTTAACCTCTCTTTGAGCTGTAATCCAGGTTGCCTTAGTAGCCTGGCTGTCCAGAGACTACGATGAGCTTGCAGCTGGCTGCTCCTGCATTTCACTGACCAGGCTAACACTCCTTGCTCTGACACCTTCTCACCTGAGATTGCTTTACTACCACTCAGCTTCATAAGTTCCAGTGGCCGGATTCTTTTTGTAACCATCTGATACTATTGGAATCAGGTAAAGTTAAGGCATTTTTTAACCTCATGACATTATTTAGGAAAGCAAGTGTTATTACTTGGTTGGATACTAATTTCTGAGAGCCAGAGCACTGCATACAACACAGCAGCTGTTACATATTCAAGGGTGAAATTCCAATAATAGTATGCTACATAATCTCTGGATAAATATTTATGCTTGTGAAGGTTAAGTGACTTGGAGTACTATAAACTCCAGCCTTTTGGGTAGGCCACTGCAATTTAAGCCTTCTTGCAGTGACCTAACAATGACCTCTCTCCCAGTCTAGGGACACAGTAACTGCTGGTGGAAAAAATTAGGAGTGGATCTTGAGGCCCGTGCTGAGCAGTAACGTAGTGGGTAAAACACATCAGCTGCTATTTGAACCCAACTGCTCACCTCAGAAACACTTATCTCTAACACTGCTTAAACTTCCTTGAAACTTCTCCCAGTGTAACTTCATTCACCAACCCTGCAGGATGTTGTCTCGGCACTGGTATGAGATGGTGAAAGCCACTTGTGGATGACAAACAGCATGTGACAAGCTGCTATTCGGTGTTTTATTCGTGTGACGGACAGTTATCCTCTTCTAATCTGCAGGCACAGCTTTAGGATTGTGATGTGTTTAACTTGCTTAAAAAATGCAAGGGAAACAACAGGCCAGACTACTACTGAAACAGTTGTACAAGTTGGGTGCCATTAGGATCTTTAGTTCAGGGCCTCTCAGCACTCCTGGAGCAAAAATACCCCCAAACTAGGCAAAGCTGTGGTTTTAGTGAACTCAGCAGAGCTGGGATTTGTTCCAACCATTTAACCTAAGTGTGTTTTCAGAAAGTTGTGTAATCCCTTATTTGCTTCCTAAGCTACATTCCAGAGGGATAGCAGATATAGCCTTACTCACTTTTCTCCATTTCACTAATGCCATTATTTCCTACCTAAAACCAGAGAACAGAACTCCATTCAGTACAGCTGACAGACTGCTTTACACTCCTGCCTGTTGATAGTGCGTTAGGAATGACCCCATCCGTGCTAGATAGAAGAGCAATCCAAAATGACATGTCTCATTTTAATCCAAGCTGGGAGGAAGTATTTCACTCGCTGTTTTGAAGCACTGGAGTGATATTTAGACTCTTGTCTTTTACTGAGAAAACAGAATGCACCCTTGGCCTTTCAGAAGTGAACCATCCTAAATCAGAGCTCTGTTGACTTAGTTCTACTTGCCCAAAGGAAACACACCAGCAAAGCCATGTCTGAAAGCCCAATTTATTTCTCTGCCATTCCACCATGATTGGTAGCTGTTGGCAATATTATTATCTTAGGAGAAAGAACATTATCAGCAGGTTTATTGCTTACTAATGCTATGTTGAGGATTGTTTATTTTATCTGGCAGATGATAGCTAAAAGAATGGCTTTAGGACAACAATATACATTTCAGTCTGAGGAACTCATTAATAATACTTTAATCCACAGGAGTCTTATGTTTTATTTTGCTTTACTTGGCATAGGGAAATTTTTTTTCTTGACTTGTCCTCTCTGAACTTGCCGAGCACGAGTCCCAAATCCCAGAGACTGCATTGATTCTGTTAAGTACTTCTGGCCAGGAGAGATGCACAGCATCACCAACAGTTTAGCATCACCTCCTAAAAGCAGGGAAAAGGCAAGACATACTTATTTACCTCATTTTCAGTAAGTTATACACTGGTAATATATTGATCTACACAACAGTAAGTATAGGTTACCATTGCTTTTATGAAGCAGAAGATTGCTTGTGAAGAGAGCTGTTGAAAACAGACAGCCCCTTCAAGGGGAGTCTATATCGAACAATATAATATTTACCCCCCAGTGTTTCACAGTTTGTAATGTAGATTTTTTTCTCCTTATAAGTTCATCCGTTAATCAGCACATATGTTACGGGCCTGGGCACTTCAGTAAGTTTTGCCAAATGTTTGTAAATTTGGGGTAATGGCAAAATGGCTTATTTGTGTGACAATAAAACAAAACAGACTCAGAAGTTTACCAAGAATGATCTAACAAAGGAGGAAATTGCCATTTTCAACACTTGACATAAACAGTATCACCAAAGTCATACATCAGGCGTGGTTAAAAGCAAGCTCAGTGCCCACACAACATCGCCCCTCTCTTTTTGGCTTTCCCTTTTCACAGCAGGGACTCCAGCACTAGGTGAAATTCAAAGTTTAAGCAAAAATTAATAGTATTTCAGAAGCTCTGAAAAACTGTTATCTCATTCACTGTCAATGCCTTGGAGATTAAAAGCATGAGGGCTAATATTTTCTGGCTGAAGGAAAATGGACTAATATACTATAAAAATGGACACAAAACTGGCATTACTGCAGGAATAGCACTTGCTTTAAAACTGTTTCTGCATAGATGAGGAGCTAGAGAAGAGGAAGTGTCCCAAACACAGAGAGAAGTTGTAGCAAAGTACCATGTCCTGTCTTTCTCCTTTATCTTACTGCTACAGGGCACAATATTAAGGAATGTGCAATTACTTGATTATACACTGTAGTAATAAAGACTGAAATTTAACTTGTAAACTGTACCTGACATGAAACACCAGTGAAATGCAATTTTTAACTTTTACATGATCCTATTGAGATGTTCCTCAAATGAACCCTGGAAACAGCAAGGTTTAGCCGAATTCAAGGAGGAGTTCAGAACTCTCACGGTGTACTCACACTCACACTGGCTCCAGGGCCAGAGTCTTTGAACAGAGGCCACACAAAAGCAAGGAGTACAAGATCATCCTCTAGTTTTACACAACAAATGAAGGAGAAAACTAGGAGAAGACATCTACATTGTTAAACAGAAGCCAGAATAATCCCTCACCTACGGAGTCCTGAAGCAGATGGGTAAGTTTGCTGTTCCGATATGGGACATGAGACCGCTGCTCTGCTATTGCTCCGAGAACGTCGGCCAGGGCAGACAAGCTGCGGTTAATAAACGATGTCTCTCTCAGTGCTGCCCCTGTCACTCCAGACATACCTGGTACAGTGTAGAAAAAGGCAATGGTAACACTAAGCAAAGCTGCTTCAAACTGTAATGTGGGGAAAATTCTGTTGCTGTATCATCTACTTTTGACTCAACATTTTTAAACACAAATTCTGAACCTCTACTTCCAGCCCACCCATGCCAAAAGCAAGATGCAGTGGTTTTTCAGTCTGGGCTACCAGTACATTGTTTAATGCTCTACTCTTTTGAAGGAAGGTTAAAGAAGGTTCAGTGCCTACAGATGGTCTGAAGCATGTCATGTTAAAGTTGATCTCTTCAGCTGTACAATGCACTTTGGCTTCATATGTACTAAGAATAAGGAACCGAGAACGTAGGAACACCTTATGATCAGACAAAACAAAACACCAGTCCACAATGTCCCCAGAAAGAAGCCTGTTTTGTTTCACCATTTTTTATAATAGGTAACTGCCCCATCTGTATCCCTTAGGAAAAAGAGGGGAGGCACTGATGACACAAGCTGCAGAAGCAAAACCATATAGCAGCCACAAGTGTGAGGGGTTTGTGTCCACCCAAGGCTGTGAGGTGGTGGTTTATGGCATGATTTGCTGTAAGGAAATGGATAAAGGAAAATTATGCCCTTCTACCACCCAGCCAGCATGGTTGTAGCTGTGCTGCCCCTGAGCAACACTGGAAAGGTTTGGTCTACCAAACCTTGCACCAATTCAAAGAGGTGCTGCAAGCTACACTCTTTGATCAGTCTAGATGTGTGTTCCTCCTGTCCATTTGGGGAAGAGAAATTTGCTATTAGCATTTAGTAACACATTATTCAAATTTGAGCTTTGTTCTGGACAGTGGATGAGGTACAGAAGTGCTCTGCAATCACTTCTCCTTTCCCAGAGCACATGATCCATGTTAGGCAGAGCTCACGGTAATGGGATGATCAGATAGGGCTAACAATTTCCTCTGCTGCCTACTTTCCCACCTCTAGACAGGTACAGGGAGCAGCTAGACATCTTGTCTTTCCCTTAGGCCACCATTTTCCAAACTCAGAGAACAAATAAGGAGTTCAAGAGGCAAATGTGAAAAGGCACAGTAATAGCAAAAACCTCAGAAGTCTGGACAATGAGGAAAAATGTGACTGTGGGAGAGGATGAGGTTAGAGTGGTGGAGTCTCTTGTCAGAGAGACACACAGAAAAACATTTGGAAGACCTGCCAAAGGGGGGACAACAATCAGAGACAGGATGAATCTCAGGCTAACTTTACTGAGGTCATTGTGTGTACAGACATTCCCATGCTTCTTTCATTCAAGGAAAGGTGGACTCCTGAGTCAAAGGATACCACCCTAAAGCAGAAAACTGCAAAGAGGTGAGGCAGTACCTGTTTAACTGCCGGTTATCTGTGTTTGGTTAGATGAACTTCCACGAAACCATGTAGCTGAGTTTTCAAACTGAAGCCTAGCTTGCCAGAAAGGGACCACTTGGCTTGTAAATGCTGTAAATGACCCAGCATGGCCGTAGAGCTAACAAGGCAGGGTGCTGAGGTGTGTGAGAAGCCTGATGTACTGCTGCTCGCTTAGATTTGCCAACATTTAAAAATAAGTGGCAAAGGGAATTCGCCCTCACTTTTACCAGGGTAAGTTCACCAGCACAGCTGATGGCAGAGGTCAGTCTGCTGTGTGTGCTGGGCCACATCTAACGCTGATGTTAGCACAGCTCTTCTGGCTTCACTGGAGGATCTGGCCTGCCGAGCCCCAACGCAAGGAAATGTTTGTCCTGGTTTAAATGAGAGAACAAACACACACCCTGTTGCTCAATTACATGTTTTCAGCATTTAGAGCAAATGAAAAAAAAAAAAAGTATTATATTAGGTTTCTCTGTAGAACAAAAGTTTAACAGTGAGCAACAGCAAAAATTCTTGGCAGTGAAGTAAAAGGCTCTTTCATAATACTGGTTCAGTTTTCAAAACATTATTTCTGGAATGGTACATTTGGCTGCATGGTTTTTCTTGGTAAGAAAGCTTGTCCTTTANGCTAAATTTCATGTTTTCAGCATTTAGAAAAAATGAAAAAAAAAAAAGTATTATATTAGGTTTCTCTGTAGAACAAAAGTTTAACAGTGAGCAACAGCAAAAATTCTTGGCAGTGAAGTAAAAGGCTCTTTCATAATACTGGTTCAGTTTTCAAAACATTATTTCTGGAATGGTACATTTGGCTGCATGGTTTTTCTTGGTAAGAAAGCTTGTCCTTTAGGAAATAATCAAGTTTTTGAAATTATTGTGTGCACAGAGGAGGCAGGAGGAGGAAAATGCTTTGAAGAAACAATGAAAACAATATTATCTTTTCAACACTAATTTCCTCCAAGACTTTTTCTACAACAAGGCAGAAAACCTTACACGTGGTGGTATCAATTATTGCAGATATTTGTAATATTTAAATAATTTATGCACTTTAAACATTTCCGTACAAAAACATGCTAATTTCCAGAGCAGAAAAACAGGCCTAATAAAACCAATTTGAACAAATAATATACCTATGATATGGGTAAACACACTGGGCTTATTTTAAGCTTATGCAGTCAGATTTTCTGTTACACTGTACCAGTGTAAAACTGGAACAATCAGCCCAAACATTTTTTTAATGGCAGGATCTGTGGGTTTAAATGAGCCTGGTATGTGAGCAGGGTAGTTGTACTCCTCCATAAAAGAACTAAAGGCAACTATTGTAACCTAGATCTGGGAGGATCCATGCCCACAAGCAGCCACATTCCCTTACCGACACACTCACTACCGGCGAGGTCCACCAGCTGCAGTCTAGTTTTGACTTGCTTAATTTTCTCAGTTGCTTCGAATTGCACTGGTGAAGAGGCTCCAGAGGAAGAGGCAGATAAACTCTCTCTCTTTTTTTGTGGAAAGGTGCAGGAAACATCTTTATTTAGTCTCTGACTGGCTTGTTCATCTTCCCATGAAGTACCTGTTTAAAGGAAAAAGCAAACAAGGAAAGCTGCTCACTGATACTGGAAATTGAGATAGGGGAAAAATGGGGCATCAGTAGGGGATGTACAGTACCTGCTGTTTAAGACTATTCTAACAGAAGCAACATACAAGTCAGAATCTATGGCAGGGCAGGTTGAATGACTTTTTCTATCCTGTTTAAAGTTTTACTTATCAAACTGATTGTACCAGCTGGTAACAAGTTTTGGTGTACGTTGTGTGGAAAGTAAGAAATGGGAGTTCAGTAAGGCCTTTAAAGAGGCATTTTTTTCAAGCTTTAGACTGACTGTAACCAAAGTGAGATTTTGGATCTTTGGGAGCAGTAGGCTTTAATGTCTGGTTCTATGTATTTTTAACATCACTTGTTTTCTATTTTGTCCTTTCCTGTTCCCCCTAGACTTCCTTCAGCCCTCATATCCCACTGCTGGATCTCCACATGATGAGCTATTAGCCTTCACAGTATTACTCCCATTTGTCCAGGTTGGTTATCTACTACTGTCCTTGCTCTTCCTCAGCAGAAGCATCTGGCTTTCACTCTCTGCTGGGAAGGAAGACAAAGACAGATTCTCTGGGAAAGCTGCTTTCACATTAGCTAGCAGGAGTATATTTAAAAGGAATTTCCCAAGTAGTTTTGCTGTTTAATTAGTATTTTGGTTTTCATCCATCTCTCTCTTTCTCTGAAAGACATAACAAGAATAAAGGCACATACTCTGCTCCAAGTCATTGAGACAACAGACCTTCCTGGGTGCCTAAAGAGTCTAGCTGGAATAGTACAAAGTTTCCAGCTGCAAAACTTGAGTGAAGAGCAGATGACCTGTGTTGCAGAGCTCTCTACTTGTCCAAGTAGGCTGCTGCTAAAACCCAAGCTGGCTGTTCAGAGTGTAGACAGAGCAGCTGTGTTGGTTTACACAGAATAAATGGCTTTGGGTCATGCAGTGTCAACTAAGTGGTCTCTTCAGTTTTAGACAACAAAATTACAAAACAGCTCTCCTCAAAAGACAGACAATACATGCTAAACCACCTTAATCAAACCTGAAAAAGCTGGCTTGTCAACCCTGGCTTTAGGTGCTGAACTCATCACAGACTTTACAACCTTTTATTTAGTGACTTAGATGTCTGGTGTTGAGGTATTTGACAATTGCACCTAGCTTTTAAATCAGGATCTTCTCCTTTTAAACAAGACAGAATGTGCTGTCACACTGCTGCTGTGAGGTACCCTTTGGAATGCCGCTCTGTCCCCCTACAGTGCACATCTTCATCCATGTGCTGTGAGCCGAAAGCCTGAGTCTGCATTCAACATCAATTACACATTTCTACAGAGCTTTGCTGCCAGGCAACAGGGCACAGTGGAGTGACTGCAATTAGAAGTGGCAAAGGGAATTCTGGACTAGACAAGATGGCTGGTACAGTAACAGTGCAAACACTGAGTTCTGAAAATGGTAACATCTGTCTGATTGACAAGAATCCGGAGCTGCCTAGAGCTAACATCCGAAACACTGGAGCTGCAACTTCTGAAGTAACTGTGTCTTTTGGCAAGGCCCATAGGTAAGTAAGGGCACTGTTTGTTCTGCTTTGCTGATACTGTTGGTTTAATTTCTGATTGCAATCTAAGGGGAAAAATGTTAAATATTTCCCACTTTCTAAAATCATAGTGTTGTTGCAGAGTATGAAGGAGATGAACCACAGCACTGGAAACAGAGAGCCTAATTATAACATGAGCAAATGAAAATAAAGTTAACTCCAAAAACCCCAAAAGCAATAAACTGGTAAGTCTTGGTGTGGTAATGAAAAGTAAAAATAGAGATGTTGCCACAGTAAATAAGACAACTATATTGCATTTTCATACAGTGGCCTATAACTAACAGTTCAAGAGACTCTGAATTTAATGGACATTTTTGCAAGGTAGCAGGTAAAAAAATTTGATTATTTCTCACCCAAAAGCATATGCAATCCCTACAATGTACGGTTAGCGTTTTTTTACCACTAACTTTGTATGACATGTAATTATTCATTCTAAGTGATTTAACTACTTTATTTATCTATCGTACTGAGATCTTAACTGTCATATGACTTACTGATAATATTTATTCATTAATTGTTTGATGCTATAAAACTTCAAGAACTCTGTAAGTGAAGACATGTAAAGAAAAGGGATAACTTTTTATGAAACTCAAAGTTTCAGTAGCATTCAAACATCCAAGTGGTCTGTTATTTAAGAAGGTATGTAGAAGTTAGAAAAATAGAAAAGAACTGAGAGAATGTATCAAATATTGGAAAAGGGAAGAAAAAGCAATATGAAAATCTCACAGTCCACAGACTGTTTTTCTAAAAACAACTGGCTTTAGATGCATTTTAGTAACATCCTACTTACCAAAGTTATCTCCAAAGACAACTGTGGTTATGGTCAACGTCACTACCAGATGAGAACGAGAGGAGTGAGCGTGCACCAGTGTTGGGTGCCTGACTCTCAGCTGTATGCCTTTCTTGACTAGATGTAAAAATTCAGATGCATTTTCAACAGTCCTAAAAAGTAAAGAAACAAGAAAGATATTTAACTGACTCACAGGAAAAATCACATGAGAAAGTTGACAACTTAGATGAGAATCTCAGCATTTCTGGACTTCAGCAAAGCCTTTGACATCTCCCTGGTTATTTGACCTGGCACCAGCAGGGAAGCAGTGGCTCTACTTCCTGCAGTCAGAGCCTCAAACTGGGGTGATCTGAGTATTGCCTCCAGTCAAAGGAGGCACACATCCTGCCTTCCCAAGTCTTGAACTGCATCTTCCTGGGGCTGGTCAGCCAGGACTGGACACCCTGAAAGGGACGCAGCCTTGGCTGGGATGCAGCACCGGGCTGTTGGGTTCTGCAAGCTGCTGCTGTGCCCTATCGAGGGGTCAGTGCCATGAGCTGCCGCCCTCCAACGAGCATTTGCAGAAGACAGGTCTCAGGGTGTGCTGTCAGTGCTGGTCACCTCCTGGACAGCTGCAGCTGGCTTTGGAGGGAAGCAGCATCCCCAGTGTGGTGAGCTTGGCACAGTAGCTCTTCAGCAGGACTGACAGAAATAATATTTAAGTATAATCTCTACGATTTTATCATGCTCTCTATGCCGCACGTTCCAGGACCAGATTCTACAAAGAGAAGCCCTGTTGTGGTTAGGTTACGAATTTGATGCTGAATGTTCTCCAAAGTCAACCAAACTATAAAAGAAGAAAGAGACTTGAGGTTTTTGTGATTCAGTAAGATGAACACGTTAGCAGGAAAGAGACTACTGTACTTTAATGGATATATGGAGAAGCCAGTGAGACCCAGCAGGCCAATATATTCTAGATGAAATATTATCATAAATGAGGATGTGTTTTTATTCAAAGCACCAGCTGTTTACTTTAGATTTTAGGCAGCCGGGTGGCCTCATTCAATGGTTCCCTTACTTTGTTTGGGTTTGCTTTTTCTTATTAACCTTTCTGTGTAATTATTAATATAACCTGTTTATGAATTGGAATTGTTTCACTGCTTGCATTGTAACTGAAGTACAAGTCTATATTTTTATTTATATTTGCATTAGAATTTAGTATTAACTGATTGAGATAAGTGGTTTTTAAGAGGTTTAGTTCAAGGCACCAGGTTCCTTTAACATAAATTAAAATTTACAGAAATAAACAGAGCAGCCATTTTATTAACTAGAAGGACAAATGAAACCGTATTGCAGCTTCTACTTCTTGTCTCTATGGCACAGGTCCCACTGCATCTCACCTCTCCCCTCTCCAAAACCTACGAAAAGGTATGGGTCACCCACTAACTGTGCAAAGCTCCCTTGGGAAGCAGAGTGCACATTTTTCAGGAATGAACTGAAGCCAGGCCAACAGCTTAGTTACTGAACTACCATAATGGAAGACTACTTAGAGGTTCTGATGAAACAGGAAAATTCAACTCCCATCATGCACCCATCTTCATTTCTTATGTCATACGGTTCCTTTCCTCTCTAGTCAAAAGATTAGCTCCTCCAAGAAAGATTCAGCACACACAGGTTAGGCTCTGCTCCCAGCCTCTTCTGGAGTTTTGCGTTCCCTTAACAGCTTAGCCTTAAGTAGATACTAAAGGCTGGAGTAGAGACACAGTTGGGAAAATCCAAGAACAGGGACAAAGAAAAACCCACCAGTCACCGTTAATACAGACAGAGAGGGCAAAAAGATTCACCACTTCAAACTCTGGTCACTTTTAACTCACTCCATGCTCTTACGGAGCATGCAGAGTGCAATGAATCATGCAGAATTTCTCTGGAAATCGTATTTAACCTCAAGACCAAAGAGCAGGCATACCCTGGATACAAAGGTTAATCCTTACCAGAATATTACAGTGCTTATTATTTCGTAGAAAGAAAGGAGAGTTCTACAGCTCCCATAGTAAAGAAAGCCACCTGACAATTTTTGGGGTCCCACTTTTCCATGAGGAATTGAATGGGTAGAAAACATAAGTCAATAAATGTGTCTCACTAGGTAGAATAAAAGTATGTTTGCGCAATCCTCCAGTACATTCTTGTATTTTTATCAAGGCTTTCTGGCAATAGCATAAACCCACATAAACAAACAACTACTGGTCTGCTTATGTGACTAAGTCCCACAAGACAAAATTATTTCCACTGAGGGTGCATTTTATTTTAATTGGCATGGAGGAGGGATGCATTTCAAATATGACTGCTAACCTCCCTTGGAAAAGTAGGGATCGGACCATGACAAAGAATTATTACAGAGAAGTGAAAAAAAACCATCATGTTTCCCCCAGAAACCTAGAAAACTATAATGCTGCTCTAAACATTTCAATAGAGCAAGATGTTTCTTTTCACAAAGATTATTTGCTCAAGAAGCAGGACATATTTTTATGTTTCTAGACATCTCTGTAACACACAAGCAGAAATGTTTCCTTTTGGAAACTGTTCTCATGCTGGGTGCTGACAGAGAGATGCCCAGTAGTTTAATTCCACTGGGTACCATCACCTCTCTGGTGCCACTAGTACTGCTTGTCCAATTTTTTTTCTTTCTAATGTTGACAGTACTACCATAAGGCCCAAAGGAGGGCCACAGAAGTGGTGAAGGGCCTTGAGGGGAAGCCATATGAGGAGCAGCTGAGATCACTTGGTCTGTTTAGCCTTGAGAACAGGAGACTGAGGGGAGACCTCATTGCAGTTTACAACTTCCTCATGAGAGGAAGGAGAGGGGCGGGAACCAACCTCTTCTCTCTGGTGATCAGTGACAGGACATAAGAGAAGAGCATAAGGCTGTGCCAGAGAAGGTTTACATTGGATATTGGGAAAAGGTTCTTCACCCAGGAGGTGGTCAGGCCCTGGAATAGTGATTCTCGGGGCTGTCCTGTGCAGGGCCTGGGGTTGGACTCAATGGTCTTGTGGGTTCCTTCCAACTCAGGACATTCTAAAATAAACATTAGTAAAATGAAGTACCTGAAACAGATTGCCTCTTGTTAGTAGATAAATTTTTATGAACACATGATTTTGAACATCTGATTACCCAAGGTGTCTTACATATAACAAGATCGTTCTATACATTTGCTTTGTCTGCCACACATACATAATGCCAAGAATCATTCCCATGAGTACTAGAACAAGTCTTTGTAATGCTTAGTAAGTGAAAGAAGGCATTACAGTTAGTACAGCTGTAGCCTTAAATACCCTAGCTCTCCCTACTAGTGTAGGGAGTGTCAAGTTGTGTAAATAAGAATCAAACTTACCATACACTGATGGTGGGAAGGTACGCATCTTAAAAGTGAATGGTTAGAAGCTTAGCTGCTTCTTAGCTTTTAGTTGGAAGAACCTGAATTTTCAAGAACTACGCGTTCAAGCCATATCAATGGTTTGCCAACATGCCAACGTATCAATTCCAACTTTAACGCCTCCAGTTATGAAAACAGAACACCAAGCAGTAGTAAAATGGATATCTGTATTAGAGGATCACTTAAAATCTAATTGTTTTTAAATTTTTTAAACTCCAATGCATGTACAGAAAGCTAACTTTCTACAGCTGCTTACAAATTTACAAATAGTACATAAATTTCTAATATAATGTGTAAATTTTATAATTTAGTAAGACTAAATGGAAAGAGCTTTGTGACTAAGTTACTGCTTCTTATTGTACAGCTGACAAGAAGAGCCATAGACCCAGCAACAAGAAAATACACAGAAATATTCAGGCATTCTAAGTGGAAGGCACTTAACACAGGAGTATAACTCAAACTAATTGTACAGTTACTTCTGAAAGTATTTTGACATTTGCAGTGAACTGTAGTCTAACAGACCGAGCCAACAGAAACAAAACTGTTCTTCTGCACATGATAAGCACTCATTGTTTAGAAGCAATCTTGTGCCTATAATGCAATTTTGTGACAGCTATACATTGCATTAACACCAGATCATGTTTGGATGGCAAGGATCAAGTCATGTACTTACTCATGTGTAAGCAATGGAACATCACTCTTTCCTTCTCTGGTTGTGACAACATCACGCTTGATGCTAAATACTTTTCCATAACTGTCTTTGGCCAGAAGATCAAAAATTTCATTATTATGCACTTCTACGACAGAAACCTCAACCCAGTAAGTTCCTGGTGGCTTTTCTGAAATAAGCCTAGAAAATAAAAATGAGGAGGAAAAAAAAAAAGGAAGAAAAAAGCCAAAAAATGTTCAAGTCAAACTCCAAGTGAGCAACATATAAATAAAGATTTATTCTCTAATTGTAATCTAATTCCAATCTGATAGAAGTGCTTTTTAAGTATCTGCAGTTGTGGCTTTGTCTCATCCATATGATAATGTTAAGTTGAAGAATCTGAATACACAGTCAAATTATACATGAAGCAGTATATAAAATTTACCTTTCCAAACAGCTATACTTGCTTACATTGTTTTTCTCCACTAGCCTCCTGCCTCGAGATTTTTTATACCATTTCTCTGCTGGTTGTTATTGCATTCAGAGCTCAGGGTATAAAATCTGGTAGAGTGCGAGCAGTGAACAGACAGATGACAAACTAGATCTGTAAGAAGTTATCTGTCCACAGCCTTGGAAAATTAATAAATTAAGGGCTTGTCTATTCAGGAGAGTATTTCCAGTTAGACAGTTTTTCTCATACAAAACTGGATCTTTAGTTTAGCTTCTACACTTCTCCAAAAGAAATAATAAACCTCTAATGGCTCTCCTGTTATTACATAGCAGCACATCAGTTCGATCCTGTATTAGGTTCAAGTAAAAAAATTCTCAAAGCAGGAGCAGATTGTGATTAAAAATTCTGCTATCCTTTGGAACTTCGATCTAATTTGGATCCTCTTCATCTATTCAATTGTCAATTTCCACTAAACTTGTAAGAACTTAATTATCTTTTAGACTCCACAACTATGGTTGAAACATTTTCAAAAGCTAATTAGGAGTCTGANGGACTCCACAACTATGGTTCAAAAGCTAATTAGGAGTCTGAAAGACAGATGGACAGATACACAGCAAGACTGCATAATCTTATTGTCTTAGAAAATCAGATTAAGCAGGAGAGAGACTAGAAATCCATATAAAAAATAAAAAAAATCAAACAGCAGTCAGAGAAGATATAAATATTAATCATTCCGAAGCTGAAATCTGTAATGATAAATACATTACAAACATTATTTCATTCTTTCTACGAAATTTAAGGTGACTACCACTGACAACAAGCCTTTACTTAATTTTTACCTGAACACTTCTTGGGTAGCTCGAGGAATAATTCCAAGTTCTGATTCATCTTCTACAGCGAATGCAAAGTTCCCCTCCACCTGTGGTCCCAACATTGTGTATGTCTTCCCACTTCCAGTTTGCCCGTAAGCCATGATACACACATTGTACCTGAAAATTAAAAGGGCTTTCATTTATTTTACTGTTACCAAATGCATTTATTAGGTGGCAAGTCAAACCCCAAAAAATTTGGGAACACAAACCGAAACAACCAAAAAAATAAATACACTCCCCCTGATTTCTTTCTGGAGATCTCAAAGTCTGGCAGTAACTCAAGTACTGCTCATAACATCACCTAAACAGATTTTATTTTTTAAGCAGAGTTGAAGGGATGCTTTTAAGAAGTTTAAGGGATGCTTGGCTTGGAATGACTGATGAGGTTAGATGTCCTGTCTGCCCAACTTCCAGTAAGTGCACTACTGAGCTGCTTGTAAATCAGCTCGTGAGCCCCTGCAGTTTACAGGACAGCATATTAAAGTAAACCATCACTGGGTTTGATTTGTCTTACAGTGCTGTGCTGCAAACCACTGCACTAGTGTCTTTAACAGCTGGGAACGCTTCATCTCTCCCAGCCTTTTTCAGGCAGGCTCATCAGTCATAGCTCTCAGTCAGAGAAGACAGCCCTAATAATAGGAGGCACAAATTTTAAACCAAAAGCATTAGTTCAGTACAAGCATGCACACAATGACTACTCTGGAATAAAGGTGGCAGGAACTGCTCTGATGGACAAGTAGAAGATGAAAAGTGTACAATATTAGTGCAGAGGTAGAGGCATCTATGAAACACAATTCATGATCTTTTGAAGTAAACAAGTGAATACATCTAATGAACAGAGCTCTGAAACTGCCTTTTTCACTGCACTGAAAATAATAAAAAAAATAGTCCACAGCTGTGAGCTCAGTTGTGGATGTCTGTGCTGTTCAGGGATCTGAACTTAGAGGTATGAATCCTATCTAGAAAGTGTGTTTCTAACACAATGAGATCAAAGTCAGCACCTTAAACAAAACAAGTGGGCGGGCACAGACGCATCCAGCCACAGTATTGCTTTGTAGGGAGGACCGATACTCTGGTACTCCTGGGCTGCGTCTGCTCTGCAGCACCTGCCAGCGTCTTGGTGATGACCACAGAACTGTGCCAGCAAAACCCTTGGAAGACGTGCAGTTATGCTGACAGGACCACTCCCTCCCTGGACTATCTTTGTTTGTTCAGAGACACAACATTAGCAGAATCTCCACACGCGAGGAGCGCTTTGCCGTTTGATGAAATTTCTGCTCTACTAGAGAGTTGCAAGAATGGACTTGCTCCTGTTCTGCCAGGGAGTAAAATTTCACTGCCTAAGCTACCTCCTCTGTGGGCAGACCTGAAACAGCTGCTTTTGGTTATGCGATGCTTTTCCTCATATCAAAAATGTTGTTTCAAGCACATGCCAGCATATTTCAATGAACACCCCTCATCCAATTGTTTTTAATGTATGGCTTCAAGTCATGAAATACTTACATGGCCACTGCAGCTATTTTTTGCATATTAAACATGCCTAGAAGCAATTATTTTGGGAGGATTATTTAGAAAGCTTTCTCTTGTTAGAAGGAAATGTGAGCTGATAAGCCACACAGCAAATACCTGGGAGACCTTTCTTGGGGATGTGAAATCAAAGTTGCAGTTAGTAAACCTATAGGAAGGTCCCTCCAGATTTTTAGGATGCTGAGTATAAAATAGGAGTCTAATCATAGATTTGATGAAGTGAAGGAGATAATTGTAACTGAAAACAAATAGCACTGCAGCAAAATTAAATGCCTTGGATATTAGGGCTGTAAATCTGAAAAGAGGACTTCTTGAAGTATTCACTGCTGACATGACTACTTGCATTTATGTCAGTAGAAATGCTCATGCTAACTTTAATAGTTTTCAGCTAGACTAATAATGAGCAATTTTCCCAATTCCACCCCTCATGCACACTGCCTGGCCACCCGTAGCTTATTGAGACTTCTAGCCCTGCTTCAAAATCAAAGAGATCTTTGGAACCAAAATGGGAGCCAAAAATTTGCAGGTTGTAGTTTTGCTCAGGAAAAACAGAATTAAAGTCTTCTTAGAAGTCTTCAGACTCTCCCATAGTCCAGCTAATCAAATTTTCCTTAACTGCTGCTTGTTAGAAGGCAGTAAACATCATGGACAAAACATTTCTGACAGGATACAAATGATATGATTAGAAGTGAAGTAGACAGGTGATTGGAACATTGAAGAGAGAGACGCAAATTGGGTATCAATCAGTGGAAACTTCTCTGCCAAAGCCAAAACAATACTTCAGGAAGCCCAAATGAGGTAAAACTGGCCAAAGCAGTATTATATCTAAGTAGGCACAGGAGAGAATGTTGGGGGATTCAACAAGCACCAGATTACTATATATTTACCTATATAATAATAGTTTACTTCATTGGTGTTCTGGTTCCAACATAAAGGTTTCAAATAGAGAAGTCTAAAAATTTTTTACTATGATTCACCAGATATTTTTCCTTCTCCACTCTACTTCTTACTATATATAACAGTCATATTCTTGTTTAGAAAATTCTTATTGTCAAGCTAGAATACCAGTAGTTTTGTAGCACTTCTCTCCTGAAAAGAGTGTGGGTGTTCACTACAGCAAAGTTATGACTAGGAGAGAACATTGTTAAAGAAAATCAAAAGGAGGAGAAATGTATTTTCCTCTTTAAAATAAAGAAAAAAGTTTGATTCTTCAATGCTGTAAAGAAAAGAAATATTATTTTACTCCCTTGTTGGTCCTTTATGGCTCACTGTAAACTTTGAAGCCTGCTGAACTTTGTCTGTTTTGCATATGGAACAACCTTTTCTTCCTGTATATTTATACTGGAAAATGAAACAATTCATTAAGAAAGAAAAAATAAAGAAAAAATAAGGAGAAGGAGCAGAACACTCCTTTCCACTTAAGCTAAAAGTTGTTACAGACCACTTTAGAACCCAGACTAAAACAATCAGGAGCAGCAAAGAGATTCAAGGTTCAGACTAAGTATGTCTGCTTCCCATTTACAATAGGAAGGCTGCTGTGCTCATATGCACAGACTTGCCTTCCCTGAAAATCTGCTTCTGTTTAAACAGCACTCCTGGAAGAACAAGAAAGATTTTTTGTTTTTAATAACAGAATATTTCCTAACTGAAAACAAAAATGCTGGATGTTAGAACAGGAGTCTCCCAGTGTGAAAATTAGAAAGGGGAAGTACAGCAGATCAAGGTACAAATTGCATATATCAGAAGACACCTAAGCAACATACTGAGCCAAAGTAAAATTATGCTCTTTGCAAAAGGAAAAGTAGGAGGAGAAAACAGTTGTAAGACTTCTTTAAACTTCTCCAACCTAGTGGTCCCTAGTTGCTTAGCTACAGAAGCTGTGGTTACTCATCACTGGTAAACAAGAATAATGTGATATATGACTTCCCTCAGCCCAGGTAGCCCTTGGGGGCCCCTCTGTGGCATATGCAAAGGGATGTCTGGGATTTCCCAATGTCCACAGTATCCTGATATACCTCTTCTAAGCCACTTTTAAGAAATGGAGACTTGGAAACTTCAGTGCACCGCCTGCCAGGAACAAGGACTGCCACAGTTCAACTATGCCACTGTGGAAGGAAAGGAACTGTCTTTTCCTCTACAGGGAGGGAAAGGTAAGTGACAGTTTTACCATATAATTAAGTGATATTGGAGCAGGGATGAAAAAGGAGCAGAAAGGAAGTTATGTGCAGATCTCAGTTCAAGCCTCAAGGTATATAACAGTATGCACTTTAAGGCTTCTTTGCAAGAATAGCTTAAGTTGGCTCTAGTAAAAATGAGAAATCACTTAATGAACTTTAGTGGCTAGAAATAATTTCATCTACTTGCTAGTGTTCTTACTGGTCAGTCTTGTATTCAAACCAGAATGCTGTTTTACCCCTGTGCTTGAAGAAGGAGTAGAACTGTGACTGAGGATGCTCCGTTCTGGTTCAACCAGGAATCGATCACACCACGTCCAATGGCCTGTGCTGTGCACACAACCAGAACTAAGAGTGGCTCTGGCAGGCCCTTAATTTTTTTTCTGTTGGACAAGATGTATCATACCATTTCTGCAACAGGAAAATGGTTATGAAACATAACCTACAAAAATGCAAAGGAGAAAAGACACCATCCTCCATTAGAAGTGATGCTTCAGTTTGCCAGAAGCAGACCAGAGGAAAAAACTCTTCTTATTTTTACAAATTTATCTGTTCTGATAAATTTTGTAAAGTGTTTTCACTGTTTATACAGGGAAACAACATTCACTTGGTGTTGAGTAGAAAGAAAACAGGAAAATGGAACTGCAAAGCCACAAAACTTGACTGGATCACCACTATTATGTATTTTCTTCTTTAATTTATGGATTTCAGTAGATTATTGTGATTTAGCTTTCTTACTCCCACCTTTTAACTTACCCATCCAGAAGAGATGTTAGCAAAGGGGCCACATCTGCAAACACTGCATCTTGAGACTCTGAATCATTGTAAACTCTGAGGAAAAAAGTGCAACGATTAACCAAATTAAAAATATAAAGATGTTGTCACAATACAAGAATGCAAACTATGGAAAATGTAGGCCAGTGACATAAAACATGGAGCCTTCTGGCCTTTTTTTTGTCTGAAAATCAGAACTCCAAGGTTCTCACTCACGTGTTGGGAGCAGCTGCCGTGTGTGCTGGAGGGAACGAGCCAGAGGTGTACACTGTAAGAGGTACACAGGCTGCAAACTTGCCTGGGGATTTGCCTCAGAAGACTCAATGGCAGAGCAGAAATCAGAACGCACCTGAGGGTCATGTTTAAAGATGCACTGTCTTTGTGGGCAGTATCAGCCTAAGGCATTTCCATCCCCATCCCCATGAACTACCTACTCTGAAATCAACACTTCTCACTCAAGGGAAATCTTCCTATTACATTGTAATATGGATTGCAGCTTAACTTTCAAAGACAGTGAAAGACAATTAAATTGAATGAGTTATTCTGCCTCTTAGAAAAGAGCAATGACAGTTCAATCCTTGGGCCAAAACAATGATGCCTGAAACAATCCCATATGTTTTTCAAATGCAGGGAGAAAAGAACCAAACACAGGATATTCAAAGAAATCTTTCCTCCAACCCTTTCAAGTTTGTAACAACATAAAATCAAGACCTGAAAATAGGAAATCGTGAGAGAGAGGAAATTCTGATCATAAAACGTGGACATCCTAACTCATTCATTTCTTCTCTAGCACACCAAAAATGTATCCTCCCCAAGATTATAGCCTGCAGTACGCATTGTTTATACAAGATGAACAGAATCTAAAACATGAATGTCATTACCCACACTTAAATATTTGAGGTATGAATGCCTATTTTTGTCAAAAGCTCCCTTTCTGGTATCTTTCTGTGGTGATTTTTTTTTTTTAATTTTTTTTTGTTTAGCTCTTTTTTCCAGTGAGTGATACGTGTTCCTTATAGCTCACAGCAAAACAGCTAATTAGAAACAGGAGCAGCAAACACTACAAAACATAGGTACTTCCCTGTGTATATAGTGCACTAGTAGACTTCACCTAGCAGTATCCCACAGCTCGTGTGTGATACTACAAGTTTAGCTGAATGAAGACAAAGCGTGCTCTTACTCAAGCATTTACTCAACCCTCTTTGTGTATCTGACTATGATCTGTCTGCTACAGTCTATAGACTCCACAAATGTAGTTTTTGTATTTATGTTCTCTGTAAATAAGACTGTGCAGAGGGATCACTGATAAACAGATACAGAACTGGAGGCAGTGCACTGAGTTCTGCATTTTTCCTGACAATAGACAGAGGAAGGAGCAAGAAACACTATGGTGGCTGGAGACACAATAATTCATCTCTGTGCCTCATCCTAATCCTTAAAAGCCTTAAACTGGCCTCAAAATTGAAATATGAGTTGAATCTCTGTTTCAAAAAAAATATTATTAGAATTAGCATTCAGTTTCTTTTTGCATCTTGCTGAATTCTTGGCTTGAAGTAACATCCTGTGGCAACGTGTTCCACAGACTAATTGTAAGTTCCATGAAAATGTACTCTCTTTAATCAGGAAAGGAGCATTTGTCTGGCTTGATGGACACAAACTGCATCTACTGCCATTTCACTGATGTGCCCTCACAGTACGAAGAGAAACCAACAAATATGCAGAGATGTGGCACAGTTTGTACCAGGAGGACACAGACACTGAATAGCAATACTCCTTCCTCGCTTTGCATGCATATGAGCATATGCTTCAGTAAACTTTGCACATCAAATCTGCAAGGCCAATACAAGAGTGCAAAAGCACTTCCAAACACTTTTCTCTGCTTCATCTATTATCTGCACTTGATGAAATATTCATCAGCATCAAGTCCTCCATCTTAAAACAACTAGGCTTCTAACTCAGTATGTGCTGAAATATTTTTTCTTAACATATCAAAACATCTCAGAGCTAATACATAAATTAAAAAAGGGAAAGGAGAAAAAACAAACTTAGAAAGGTATTTTAAAGACTAAAACATTCACTGTGTCTTCAGATGCCGTTGATGACTTTTGTGGACTAAGACAGCAAACAGACTGCTACCGGCCACAACCCAGGGTAGAGTGAACCAGTCTTAGCAGTTCATTTGCACTGCAAATTATAATCACAGAATCATTAAGGTTGGGAAAGACCTCCAAGATCATCAAGTCCAACCTTTGACCAAACACCAGCTTGTCAACTAAACCATGGCACTAAGCACCACGTCCAGTCATTTCTTGAACACTTCCAGGGATAGCGACTCCACCACCTCCCTGGGCAGCCCATTCCAATGCTTAGCCACCCTTTCCATGAAGAAATTGAGTGCAGTGCAGTTTGAGGTCATTACCTCCAAGTAGGACAGCCACAGATAGCTATGTCAGGGTCAGGCTCTGGTAGCTGGAGGAAAGGCACAGGGCTCCATGTTACAGTAACTACTCCAAATATTTACTCAACTACCTAAAGGAGTTTTACTGCCACTACTTAGCTGCTGATGCTCATATGCTACCCCTACCCAAACAAAGTGGTTTAAAGTAATCTTGAACTACTTTATGCTACACTGTAACCACAGCACCAGCTGAAGCATGGACACCCACTTCACTAGCTATCTGAAACCAAGAAAGATGCTGCAAATCCAAAGAATCTCTTTCTTTAACCCCATGTATTTTTACCAGAATGATGATAGATTTGTCCCTGTATACTGATTAATGTTAATTTCACCTTGAAAATTCTGAGCTTCCTTTTTATTTTGCTAACTGATTTGCCAATAAAATCGCAAAAGCATAACATGCTGAAAGCTGGAATTTTCTTCCTGAGCTGAAATCAAATATTTTGACATTTATTAGTTCCATAAAATGTTGCTAAAAAAATAAACATTTTTGAGTTCATAAGAACCATATGCTTCTCTGTTTATAAAAAAGAGTTGTGCTGGGACATTAAAAAAACATTCCCCAAGAACTGCATTCTTTGGGGGATTTACATTTTTTTAACCCTTTTCCTGACTATCAGGATCTACACCACATTTCCAGAGTCACAGCACTCTGGAGTCCTGTGTCAATATCATTAACTGTATTACTCTACAGAGTTGAATTCCAGCATTATTCTGTATTTACTTCAGCTAGCATGGCTGTGTTAGGTACAGTTGAAAGGTGAAAGGATTTACTTTGAGTAGCTTAGCAGACATGTGAGGGGTCCATGTACCCTAAGAGATCTCATATGCTTTGAATCAAAGGAATCCTATAACCTAGGGGGTCAGTAAAGCTTCCCCAAGATTTGCAATATTTCAGGAATTTTCAAGTGCATGGTGGCCTACAGGACAGCAGTCCCCAGTCTCTGTGAACAGAAAAAGGCAGCATTTTAGAAGGAGCCTTGAGGAAAGGGTGAATGACTATTAATGTTTAGCAAACCTATGGCAATTCAGGCTAAACATTGGGTTTAAACCAGGACAGATAATTCATGTTGTGTACATTTGACTTCAAATCAGGTTTTGCCTTCAAGCAATAAAGCATGAAATTGTCCTCATGTGTTCTCTTTCCGGAGGGTTTTGAAACACGGTTGGAGCTTGAGAGCCTACCGAGTCATTGCAATATACAGATACAAAGTTTGCATTAGAAAAAAGGCGCTGGGGTAAAATTTTGTATTTTTTTTTTCATTTACAGAAATCTCATTTGTATTAATTTAACTCTTCATTCCTGTTTTCAGAGGTTCAGGTCAGCACCATTCTGAAAGAACAGAAGGCACCCTTCAAGCCTGACTCCTCGCATTTTTCTGTCTCTGACTCTCTGATGTTCCACCAAAACCCTTATCACAACTGGCACATTCAAAATCACACTCATCTATGTGGATTTTTGAGCACCTAACGTGGAAAGTAGTCACACTACAGCCTTTCCCTCAGGGAGCACTGATTTACATGCCACTACTCTACCCTGCTATCTGTGTTCAGGCCGTTTGGACATCAACTCTTACAAGTGCTCAGTCCAGTTTCTGGCTCAGTCATGCTCTGTGTCTAATGCTGAAGTCATGCAATCCACCTCAATTCATAGAATCATTGAATGGCTTTGGTTTGAAGGAACCTTTAAAGGCCACCTAGTATAACCCCACTGCACTGAGCAGGGACATCTTCAACTATATCAGGTTGCTCAGAACCCCATCCCACCTGACATTGGATGTTTCCAGGGATATGGCATCTACTCCCTCTCTGGGAAACCTGTTCCCATATTTCACCACCTTCATTATAAAAAAATTCTTCCTTATATCTATTCTCAATCGACCTTCTTTTAGTTTAAAACTATTACCCCTTTTCCTATTGCAACAAGCCCTGCTAAAAAGTTTGGCCCTATTTTCTTATGAGCCCTCTTTAAGTATTGGAAGACAAACATCTTTTCCTTACCTTTAAAATTTTTTGCTACCTCGCAACATTTTGCAAGGATCATGACAGCTACTCAGATTGTGAAAAGAGTCAAATAAGTCTATACAGGTTTCAAATTTAGGCATATCAGCAGCCTTTATTGAGAAGGAGCACTGTCATCTATACCCCAAAGTGCACTATTCTGCCCTGGGATGAACACAAATGTTACACTAAAAAAAACCCAACAACCTCTCTCTCTCCTAAACCCCCAGCCACCCCACCCAAAAAAAAAAAACCCAACCAAAATAAAAAGCATTACCTTCTAGCCAATGCCTACAAAAAAAAATCAGTCTTCACTATACAAATATTCCATTAATCCAGATTTCCAGATTGCTGCACAGGACTACCCACCTCTCAAACTGAAAAGTCTTGTTTATTGATGCATGACCAGGACGGCTACACTTGACAAGGACAGTTTCCTAAGAGAAAAAAAAAATCAAAATATTTATAGTTAGTACGACAGGCACACACACAACAAGAAATATGTATCAATTCTAGTGTTCCAGGTGACAGCAGTAAGTAAGGATCAGGAAGTCCAAGGGCCTTCAGTCACCAACACACAAGGCTGCTTCAGAGCCTGTACAGTGCAGTGAACTACCAAGACCACAAGAAAGGATTTCAAACCCCATTCAGGTTATTAAATAACAACCGTCACAAAACATGCAGTTAAGTTTGACAGAAAAATACAAACCCTTACATGAACTTCTTTTGTACCTAAGAAGTCACAGGCAAGTAAAACCAACATTCCTAACTGCCACCACCAGGAAGAAAAAATGGCAAAAAGTGCTCTTTTTTCTTATTGGGCAAATTTTCACAGTGCCTTTTTAGACTGATTTCATATATAGTTATGTCTAGAACTAAGCACAAGATGCACCTTTCATTAAATAACAAGCTAGTCCACAACTGTGAGAAAGAGTTGCACTAGCACAATTGTTAGAATTCCATGAGGTTTTAGTGGAATCCACTTTCCAGATGAATTATACAGTAGCTTTGTAAGTCCCACAAATATGTAAGCAGCTCTTTAAACTATTACCAGAGTACAATCATAGCAGTCTGACATGCCTTATGTAGCAAATTCTGTGCCCTTCTGCTCCTCATGGCAGAAGTTGCCTAATCGCTGAGTGAAGCAAAGAAAAATTATGTGGGGGTTTACAACAATTTGGGTGGAAGCTCGCTAGCACACAAAATAATTCATCCCATTCAAGGAGGTTTTCTACCTTACTAACCTGTGGTTACAGAGCTGCATTTGATGGGAGTGGTGAAATTCCTAATGTGCTTCAGACAAGTGGCTTGGAATGCTGAACTAGTGGCCTTCAAATGAGTATTGCCACAGACTCAAGCTCGTAAAGAGCTGAGCAAATAATGATTGCATAGCAGTATGTCCAGCAGGCAAATGGCTAATAAACATCAAATTTCTTGCTCTGAGTTTACAAGTATTTCTTCTTCTTTGCAGAAAGAAAATGTATCATTATCAAAGTAATGATGACAGAACACTTACTCTACATAATGAGGTATGTTACCTACCCCAGTACTGCCAAAATTAGCGGAGTACAGATGTCAGTACAACACTTTGCTACAAAATGGCCTGACACAGAAAGTCTAATAGGATCAGCAACCAATAGAGTTATGGAAGACATTTCTGATTCAGATATCAAATTTACTTGCAGATCAGTTTTCTCTAAGGTGAGAAATGAGATAGAAAAAAACTCTCTTTGTGTAACACAGAAACAAAAGAATTAACTGGTAATAGGCAGCAGTTTCATATGAGCATTTGTAATGACCTTCCTTTCTCAGGAGCTCAGTATGGCCTAACATATCCACCACAGCTGCTGGCCTACAGAATCTCATCAAGTTTCCCTGTCAATAGGGTTTGTGAAATCCATACTGCTGTCTCACATGAACACTGAAGAACCTTTTTTGCATCCCAGAGTTACAGAATACTCCCAGTCTGAGTTCTTTCATTGCCATAAGGATCATGAAAATGACAAAAGGATACTTCAGAAATATCCACAATCATAAATATTCACTATCTGTCTTGACACCCAAGCATGACTCCCCACGCCTGGGTAACAGATCAGTAAGTGAAATTAAGTAAGGCAGAGAAATCATTTCAAATGAGTTATATGCAATACCAGATACAGACATGATCACAGAATCCAGCTGGGGTAATTGTAAGTTCTCATTGCTTGTTACTCTGTATCTGCTGAATGCTGTACCTCCTTTTCCAAGACTGCTGTTCCACAGCACAGACAATGTAAGGGAGACTGTGACTGCTCCTCGTGTCAGTGTCAACTTCAGTGCAACTAAGACTGGCGTGGACAGCTTAAAGGAATAAAATTCTAGTTGTGATAAGCAACTGGGGAGTGATAATGTCTTCATTTGCTATATCCATCTGATCTATTACAAAGTTATCTCCCAAGGAAAGGAGGGAGTTAAAGGGCTCCCAAAATCTCCCAAGGAAAGGAGGGCTGTGTTAATTCATGTTAATTCTTTAAGAAACAGCAGAATTTTGTGCCTTCCTTGATATTCAGTGCAGTCTCCCAGCCATCCATTTGAAAGGAATAAATCAAGGGTCCAGAGAAGGGCAACAGAGCTGGTGAAGAGTCTGGAGCACAAGTCCTGTGAGGAGTATCTGAGGGAACTGTGGGTGTTTAGTTTGGAGAAGGCTCCAGGGTAACCTTATTACTCTCTACAACCACCTGAAAGGAGGTTGTAGCCATGTGAGGGTCAGCCTTTTCTCCCAGGTGAGAAGCAATGGGATGAGAGGACACAGTCTTAAGCTGTGCCGAGGAGGACACTAGGAACACTAGATACTGGAATGTGCTGCCCAGGAAGGTGTTGGAGTCACTACTGTCCCTGCAGGCATTTAAGGAAAGACTGGATGCGGCACTTAGTGCCGTGGTCTAGTTGACCTGGTGGAGTTCAGCCACAGGTTGGAAGTGATCTCAGAGGTCTTTTCCAACCCAGTTGATTCTGTGATTCTGTAATGTAGAGGCAGACACCTTCTTTTCTCTGTGACAAAGGAAGTCGGATTCCAACATCACTTCAGCAATTAGGCACTTCATTTAAGTGTCTACATTTAGTGCTGTGAATCCAGGCAAATTCAGAGCTGCTCATTCAAATATGGGACTTGTTTTCACCAGTGCACACAGCACAACCTCCAGGGATGGACAGAACTACAGAAAAACAGAAGGCAGAATCCTGGATCAGAATTACAGAATGTTCGAGATGGGAAGGGACTTACAGTGATAATTGAGCCCAACCTCTGCTCAGAGCTGGTGACCTACAGAGGCTGCCCAGGACTGTGTCCAGTGAGGTTTTGAGCATCTCTAAAGATGGAGAGTTCGCACCCCCTCTGGGAGACCTGTGCCAGTGTTTGATTACCCTCAGGGCTTCTTCTCATGTTTAAGCTGAATTTCCCATAGTTCAGATTGCACTCATTCCCCATTGTGCTGTCACCACCAAGAAGAGCCTGTGCATTCAGTACCTCATCTGCTCATTTTTTAAGGTAGTGACAATATCACCACTGCTCAGTGTCCTCATCCGTGTGGAGGGGCTCAGCCTGATGTGTGATGTGTACTCACTCTCCACCATTACTGCACAACAAGCTTCAGACTGTTGTTAATGTTATGTTGAGGAGCTGGGCACACACAGGAAAGCAAAAAGCAAAAAAATCTTTAAGTAGCCCAAAAACTGAAATGAAATATTCTTCTGTTACGCTAGTAAAATTTTAAGCCTTTTTTTAGACTTAGAATGGGTATGATTCTCTAGACAAGATGAGCAAGATTACAGAAAAGACTCTATGTGTCTTTCAAAGAATGATACGAATCTCTAAATAAACAAAAGAAAAATACTCAAAGACTAAATGGAATTTATGTAATCTCAGTCTCACAAAAAGATACACAACCACTCTGTCCAAGTGTCAATTCTGCCTGTCTGCAGACAGTTTGAAGGAAGTCTTACCACAGCTCCTGGCAGAAGAGAAGCAAAGCTAAGTTACACTGCAACTTCTGTCATGGTCTTCCCTATTCTAGCTACAACAAGACAAAGTCGTAGCATAAATGAGACAGATCAGCATGTTACTAGAGCTGTGGTTCAATCCAGGAACAATGCCAAGTTGAAGCATGTCCAAAAGATCCAAGCATAGTTTCCGATACGTATGCTGGACTGCATTGTGAATCTGATTCTAAAATGTGGCTCTGTTTTCTAACACACACTAGCTCTAAAATAATCATGGCAAATAACTGCCTGGTTATGTTAGACACATAAAGTATTTTCAGGAAAAAGTCTGGAAAGACAGGCATGATCTAAAAAGCAAAACTAATAAACTCAGCACCTCCATCACAGAGAAACTTCCTTCACCTTGATCTAAAAACTCCTTTAAATTTTAAGTACTTCTCTGGAAAATGGTTAACTTCTTTCTAGAAATACAAACTTTGCCTGGGTTGCAACTAAAAGCTCAATAACAAATAAAGCCCCATAATTTAATCTGAAAATTGTGTATTTACCCTAGCCACAAGTATAACACCTGCAGTTGTTGAAAGCAAAATAAACAGACAACAAACATTATTTTCCTTTACTTTTGTTAAATTAGTCTAAATTGACTGGTTTTTGTAAGAAGGATTTTTACAACAAATTCTTTTTTTTTTTTTTAAAAGATAAATTCCTGTTAAGAAACTAATACAAAGACTTAAGGTGTTTGATCAAAACTGGAAAGTATTTTAACCATATAAATGTCAAGGCAAACCAATAAAACATTTGAAGTCTATGTTGTGTTTTCCAAAAACAGGATGTTAGTAACTTCCAAATTTCATTTGATAATCAAGCTCATGCTTATATATATATATTCCTGAAATGTTTAATGAGGTTAGCATGTTGAAGGTTACCAGGTGATTCTCATACAAACTAAAATTCATAAGCTCACATAAGTAAGCAGACATTGCTTTGCCTGTAAACATATAGATATTTAATACATCAGGTATCTATATGAAATAATCCAAAACCTAAATATTGTCTTATGTCATTTTAATGCAATAAAATTTAACAGGTCAGAGATGGTATTTTATGGTACAGTGAATGGGTTGTGGCATCCAGAACACTATGTCTACCGTTACAGGTCCCTGCTTTTTATCTCCTGACATATTTACTCTTTCCTAATCTCTTCATGTGCTCCATTAGTTACCTAATTGCATATGTACATATATATATAATTATCCACATTATGCAAGTGAAATCTGCCTAATGAAGCTATAATTTGGGAGATTTAAATGCATAACACACTGTAGGTCACTTCAGCAATATTTTAAGGACTACATCGTAAAAGAGAATTTGGCTAATCACCATGTAAGTAACAGTGAGCAGCCAACTAAGAACTATGGCAGCTAAGCAAATTAAACCCCAAGTTAATACTTTAACCTTAGCTCACACTACTGAGCCTTTTAAAATTTTTTTATCTTGGTAATGGCCTCAATTAATGTTGGAATGTCATTTAGATTTGCAACCTCAACACTCATTCTCCTTCCTCCAGTGATCTAAGCCAGGACATTCTAACATGCTTGACTGCAGTACTACACAGGCTGCTGTGCTTCATGAGGGATCATATTTCTCTCCTAGTGCATTATCTGTGTTGCAATAATAAAATTTTAAAAAGCCTGACATAATTTTAGAAATAGTTACAACAAATACAAGGGGCTCAAAGGGACTGACTTTAGGAAGTCTGCATCAGTTTGATCACTGCAAACATACAATCTCCGTTTAATGGATGGCTGCACCAGCAGAAGCTCCAACCTACTACCACTACAAAGAGTCAGGATCAAAACAGGATAAATCACCTGCTATTGCACCCATGGATGATCAAAGTTCGGCACCAACTGACCACAAAGTACCTATGTTTTTTTTTAAACTCATGGTTCACATGTCCCTCTTGTTTCTTCCTACAGTATCTGTGAATGTACTTTTGAATTTCACCATCAAATACTTACATCATCAGCTGCATATGCCACTTTTTCGGAAAAGTTTCTTTGCCTATAAGGGGAAAAAAAAAAAGCCAATGGGGAAAAAAAGGTGCCTTTCAAACAATAAGTGTTCCACCTAGCTAAGAAAAGCCCATGTTCAAAGTGCCTGAAGAGTACCTTTCAGAATTGCCAAGTACCCCATGTACATACTAACACCATAGTTAATTGTGAATAAAAAACAAATTAAAGGGCAATCAAGCAAAATAATCTGCTTTAGAAAAGACATTCAGAACAAACCAAATCAAGACTAATTCACATGCAAGCCATTCTATTATTTTGAGATTGTAACCTGAGCTTGTAACAAGAGGTTTTCACTTTAGATAAAGCAAAATAAAAATACCCTCTTTTCAGGTATTTGTCCTTAATCTTGAATCCATTACTAGTCTAAACACTGGCTGGAAATGCTGAGGTGTATAAATTTATTCATTTCTGAGTGTTTGGAGAATCAGTCCCCAGTTATACAGTTTTATTTTAAAAAGTTTTATTTAAATTACTTTTTGATACATTAAGAAAAGTTAGCCTTAACAATTTCTTTGGGCCCAGTCCATCCTGTTTTGCACTGCAAGTCAGCACCTGATTGCAATATGCCATACTGCAACAAAAACAGTGAGTGGGTTCCTTCCCAGCTATATCAAGCACAAGTTAGTGCAAGTTTCTCCTTCACGCTCCTTGAAATATCCTGTCTGTAATTTCTGACATTATTTTAATTAAAACAATTCTATTTTTTTTAAGATTTGCCAAAAATTAATAAACTTTAAAACACTGAATGTACTCTTTTAGAATAACCAGCCAGTAAAAGTAAAATAAAGCCCCAAATCAGTTATTTACTGACAAAGCAAATTATAATGTTACTGGTTTTTAGCCACCCACCAAGGTTTCCCCTTCTTTCTTTCTCTGTGTATGTTTCAGTCCCTATTTTCTTTCATGTTAGTCATCCATGGAGAATTTGGCTTGTTAAGCACATCTAATCTCTCTTTTCCTTTTGGATCTTGGAATATTTTGACACTTTGGTTACAGTAAACATATTATAAATTAGGGATGCAGAGCCAAATTATAGTGAAATAGAATTCCCAGTGTGTATGCTGACAGCCAATGTGTTCTACAGCATTACAAAACAACTGCAGTGCTGAGTGTGTTTCTCTATGCACAGTTTCTGGCAGCTATTACATTACTGCATCCCAGAATTTGTACAGGATAGCAAATACACTCTAAACTGATTGCAGCTGTGTTTCTTCTGCCAAGACGGGGATAATCCTGGCTTGGCAGGACAGCTATGGCTTTCTACTGAAGTGGATATACTTTTAGACAGGGGGATGAGACTGGCTAAAGCAAATTTTGCAAGAGAAAGAAAACAGCAATTAGTCTCTATGATACTGTATTGTTTCCACACACACATAAAAACAGAAAAGTCAAGGACACAGTTGTTCTCACATAACTATAAGTACTGTTTTCACTGTATATTAATTATGAGTCATGTAAGATCTAAAACATCCAAAATAAATTACCTATCTTGTGATATCGAATGTCCAGCAGCATCGTCAAAAGGTAGTAATGGTCGAATCCTGCAGTGGACTCTGATATTTCCTCTCAGTTCCTAGGGTTAGAATATTGAGTTGTATTTAACACAAGCTGCTAGAGAGGACAGATACACTGGAATTTGCCAAACAGATATGAACATGTTAAAGAAAGCAGGTGTTTACAACATCATAGCCCTAGATGGTGTGGGAAGAAAAATGGAATCAATATAATTTGTCTTGGTAAGGTAGGAGAAAGTACTTGAGGAAGTATGAGCACTTCAGAGATCTGGAACTGTGTAGCCCTCTCCAGTTTATATGGGGAAAAAAAAGGCTTTCAGTCCAAGACATTTTTCCCTTCCCTTCCCTACCTTTTTCTCTTTCTCCTTACCTGAGCTTCTTCAGATACCTGTGTTAACTTGATAGACAAGATTACACACTCCATTTCTCTTCCTCCAGTCCTGAGCAAGATGTGGAATATAAAACACGTTGCACATTTTCCTCTCCACTGTGTGTTCCTACATGATTAAAAAAGCCAGCAGCTGACTTTTCTCTGAAGGTTGTTCTAGATTTCAGTTTATCTCTTCCTTTTTGCTGGTGATCATTTCTTCTTGTTTTGTATGACTGAAAACAGCTTGCCTTGTGATGCCTAGTGACCACTGTCATTAATGCCCCACTGCCCTGAGGAATATCCTTTCACTAAATTGCAACATAGGGCAGAGTTTAGAAGGTAAGTACTTTTTAACAAAGAGCTTCATTTTCCCAGGTAGGAAGTCTTTAAACAATTTTGTTTGAAGGTGGCTTGTGTTTCTAAAAATCAGATCCTGAATCAGGCAACCCAAAACTAGTCATTTGTGGGGGTGGGGAGGAAGAGTAAAGTTAAAGTTCATAAAGCAAAATTCATAAAGAAAAAAATTAATCCCAAAGAAATTTTTGCAGGATGATGAGCAGGATACATCTAGGCATATTTGAAAGAAATAAAACACAACTATTTTGCAGTTTTCAGTTAATATTTTAAGATTTTAAAAAACTATTTCAGAAGCTTCAAATTTAGAGACTAGGATGAAGAAACTCAAGTTTTTTCCACTATTCAAAATGGATGGTACTCCTTAGAGCAGTATGTTGCACGAGCATTTGAAAGATCCTTGTGTAAAAAAAAGGGACAGTGGGGTTTATCGTACAACAAATGTGTCTCAGCAAATAAATGTGTCATATATTGACAACTGGGGGAGGTGATATACCCAGGCAAAGAGGAAACTTTGGGAATAATTTCAACAAAATAAGAAATTGTTCCATCATTAAATATACTTACAACCAAGCTGTTATGTAGAGCCTTCCTCTTCTGCTTTTCTTTCTCATATCTTTCTGTCACTTCTTGTAGAGACTGCTCAAGATCAAAAGCTTTTATCTGAAACACTAGAAGAAAGCAATTTCACAGAAATAAACTCTGTGACTTTATAAAATTAATTTTGTAGCAGCATCTCATGAAATACAAGCATGAACTTTTCCAACTAAATTTCAGTTAGGAGGGTTAGTTCTTGATATACCAGATGCCTCTGAAAAATCCCATCATAGCTCTTGCTTTGTGAAGCTACAGATAATTACCACAAGTATACATATGAAGACTTGAAAAACAATCAAAAATATAAAATAGTTAAAGGCAGTTCATATGTGTCAGTTTTTTCTAATACCCATGCTGTTCACCTCCAGCTCATAATGTTCTTCCACAAGTGCATGTATGCAGGGGAAACATGATGTTACTAGCTGGGAAACAAAGTATGACAGTTTCTCTATAAAAAATCCTTTTCTTGCATCCTGCATGTGGAGTGATAACACTAGCATGTTTTGTTTGGAGAATCTCACACAAGGATATTACTATAAATTGTCAAAAGGCCCTCTTACAGTCACTAACCCCAATCATACCATATTTTTCAAAACACAAGGTTAGAATTCATGGATTATTTAAGTAATCTCCATAATAAGTATCTTCACTAAAAAATTTTTGTACACACTTTTGAGTTCCCTAAGTCTCTTGACTAAGCAGTAGAGCAAAGCAATAGGTGCTAAGGGTAGTCTTCCATTATTCCAGTCTTGAAAGAAAAAAAAATTAATTATTAATTTGTTTCAATATTTAAGTGGTCTCTTCATGAGGATTTTGAGAAGCTGACTGGACATTATAGATTCAGTTAAATTAGGCCCTAACTACTCTTTTTTTTCTTCCTTTTTTTTATTTTTTTTTCTGACTAGCCCTTCTATGGTGAATATAACTGAAAACAGAAATCAACCCTGGGGTTTCCTAATTTGACATTAGGGCTTTTGAGTAACAGTCTCTAGAAAATGAGTCAAGTTATTGCATTTAACAGATGGTATTTTGATATTTGTAAGACTTGAACCATCAGTTTTAATGTCCACCTTCTGTAAAGCTTTATGTGCAGCACAGAAAAACTTCTTGAAGCTTCACAGAGCAAGTTTCCTAATGCATAATTTATTTCTGAACTTTTTTTTTTTCCTGAAAGTAGAGCCATATAGTTACAAACACTTACTTAACACTTTCCTAGTTGTCTGCTTGGCATTAGCTGCGAGCTATTTAGGAGTTACATTTTCATCCTTAACCTAGGGGCAGTCATTGGGTACATCTGTATCAAAATACAAATTTTACGTAGTCTTCATTATGCAAGTAGTTACCACATGCCTGCAGCACTTATAGATGTTCCTTTCCCCCATGCTTTGCCCACCTCATCGACCTATAAGGAAATTCTCTGGGAGCTGGGAATGCTGATTTTTCTGTTTAAACATTATTGATCACAGTTAGGATCTTCATCAATAATCAGACTAACAGTGGTGATGTCTTGCAAGCATATTCAGGATTGTAATGTTCCTTTAATTGACAGTCCTGGTTAGGAAGTTTTTCATTCCCTCCCATTCAGTGCTGCACCAGATCTTTTCCCATGCTTGCACACCTGTTTCCACAGTCACGCTGAAGTCTAAAAGCAATCCGTCTTTCTGAGCAGTTTCTGTGCTGGATCAGCTCACTGATCTGTTTTGCATGTGGTTACACGAATGGTTACACAAGCATAACAGAAAGTTCCATGAAAGGGACATGAAAAACCGGAGCATAACTTAGCACAGCCATAGCATAACGGAGATATGGATGTGTAGCTCTCCACATAGCCCCCTGAGGTTTTAAATGTTTCTTGCCATAATAGATTCCATTTTAAAAAGGAGATCAATCTGATCAAGTCTTCTAGGACAAGCAAGTATGATGCAACAGACTTAATTCCAAAACTTCTGAATTCAGCTGTGTTTTATATTCTGGGCTATAACATTATTTTTAGCAGGGCCTCTTGCAAATGCAAGGGTTAATGGTCTTAAAACTAGGAGAGGGTTGATTTAGATTAGATATAAGAAAGGCAGTTTTTACGAGGGTGGTGAAATACTTGAACAGGCTGTCTGAGAACTTGGTCTAGCTGAAGATGTCCCAAACTTTCAAGATCAGATTGGATGGGGCTCTGAGAACTTGGTCTAGCTGAAGATGTCCCTGCTTACTGCAGGGGGGGCTGGAACTAGATGACCTTTTAAGGTCCCTTCCAACCCAAACCATTCTATGATCTGTGGTTATTCTTTGAGCTTCAACAATATTTCTGTTGCTGGATCCAAGGTCCCTCTCCTCCTCAGATACTCACACTAAGAGGGAAATGCTTTCAACAGGCAGCTGAGCTGTTGAGACTTGCCTGCTGAGTTGAGAACAAAAGATGGTGGTAGTTCATGTTCCACACTAACACATCAGCACAGTGCAGAGCTCAGCTTTCTCCAACGGGAGCAAAACACCTCGGTGCTAGGATATGGGTAAAGTGAGAAATAAGCTCCTTACCCAATTTTCCCTCTTCTCCAGCCCAGAGATAAAGTGTCCTGGAATTGCAAAGTATATCTAACTCACTGGGCTGCAGCAGCACAGATACTGTAATTTCCTCTTTCTGATAATATCTGCATGGTGAAGCAATCTAAAAAGTAATCTTAAATTTTTATAAGCTCCTACCCTTCCAAAAATCTGTTGAATTACTGCATCTGTCTCAGTAGTATCATTTGCAGTTGGAGGGCCAGTATTTTTGGCAAAAGTGATAGCAGCCTTGTTTATGAGGGAAACAGGCCTATAACAATAAAGTAATAGGCATTTCTCTCTCTTATGAACTGCTACTATTTGAATTTCAGTGGCAAAGGTGGCAGTAGCCTGGTTTTCAGACTGTGAATAAATATTTCTAAGTAAAGGACTACTCAGTTATTACTGGAAAGTTTTATAGTTTGCTGCATGTCAACTATAACCTTGAAATTAACCAACTCAAATGCTTCTTCTATAATTCTCCCCCTAATTTTCAATCTCTATTTTAAGATTAAACTGGTAATATATATTGTCTCCAGAATATATACTTAGGGCTTTCTGTCTACAAAAGATTATATGTAATTTAAGGATAGCAATTCTAACTGTCGTATTTAACCTTAACAATAGAATCTGCATCTTAAACACTTGACAGAGACCTGAAAACCAGTGAAATTGAAAACAAAACTCATCCACCAAAGTACCAACACACTATTTTGTTACAGGCAGGGAAGCTTCTCCTGCTTATGATTTCATAGAACAATGCATCATGAAGTGAAAATTGAGAACAGTCAACAGGGATTACGAGCTATTTACACCACAACAGACCAAGTGCCATATCCAATCTGCTATCTGTTCATTTAGCCCCCTGCTTCAATAAGGGAAACATTCACCTTTAGATAAAGTTCATTTTCCACTTTGTTTTTTTTCTGTTTTAAAGATGCCTTGATTGAGCATTTTCTCTACACGGACAATACAATAAATAAATCAATTTTAATCATAACTTAGTGCATTACAGGACCAAGTGCTGTAAACATCTAACACCAAGAATGCTCTTTGTTACTATTGACATGAGGAGTCCCATCAGAATCAAATCAGTCCCAAAACGAAATGTTTCAACCAAAAAGTAAAGCAGGACAAAACCAAATCTTTTAAATGGCAACACATGGATATCAGAGCATCACACAGGGTCTCTGATTATATTGTTTACTTGTTGTTAGTTCATCAGGTTGCTAAGCTTCAATATAAGCTCTGTATTGTATGTGTCATGTGCTTCGGGACCCTGGTAGAAGTTCCACCAGAATCAAGGATATTGAAAGCAAATGCAGAGATCCATACCATGAGATCCAGGTGTAGGACCAATGCACATAGCCCTCAGTGAGGAGGGCAGAGAGCACCAGTGCCTGCTGGGTCTCCTCCAAGAACAAGGAAGCACCTGAATTCCAAAACATTAGTCCAGGTGGTGTTATAATCTACAGTCTAGCAAGTGGAACTAGGTTTTGATTTGGAAGTAATTTTTTTTTTTCTGTAAATACACAGAAATATTAAAAATCCAGTCTATCCTAATTTCAGGCAGTGTTTTCAGAAATCTCTGACATCACCAAAGTCCTCTTCTGGTACAGTCAAAAGGAGACAAATTTCAGCTTCATAAAGCAACACATTCTTTATTTGGCTATTCTAAAATAGTCAAGATTATCATGCCTTGAGAACTTCAGTTTAAAAATGTTACAGCTGAGCCAACGCAGCAACAGTGTAATAGCAGCTGCAATCCTAAAAAACGCTAAATCTCTGCAGAGTATTTGCACTCTTTCTAACTCATCAGAACTCCTTGATGATCTAATGTCAAACAAGAAACAAGTGCCACAATTTCAGTGGCACGTTTCAAAAGATCAAACTCAACTTTTTAATGTTAGTAACATTTAACAATTATATTGTTGGTGTTACATGTTCAAAATATAAGTGCAACAAGTCTTACTTTGCATTGCTTCATTTTGCAGCTGTACCCCTTGGACTGCTGCCAAAACTTGGTAAAGACAAGTCTTGCTTTGACGTCGAAACTCTTTTGAAAGCTCAAGAGCAAATGAATGGAGGCTCTTCAGGTCTTGCTTAAGCCTCTTCTCAGCAAGAAGAAAAATATGTTGTAAAGACACAAAAACAGCAGTTAAGAAGAATCAATATAACAACACAAATAATTATGGTGAGATATCACAGGCAGGAAGAACTCTCTACTTGATGAAAGGAAGTGTTCAGGAGTATGTCTTTCAGCATGTTTAGAGAAGGATCCTGCAAAACATTTAGCAATGTAATTTCTTAAAAAAATTCAGCAAGACTATATGGATCCTTAGCATCTTATCCTACAGACTTTAACTCAGTGTATATCAAGTCTCTTTCTTATTTCATTAGACAAAAATAAGTGTGTGTGAGCGTGTGTGCGTTCTGTTCACTTATAGGTCACGTTCAGAATTAGCAATGAAAAGTTGTGATCCATATATCCTTTCCTGCATTCATTTTCCACACTTTGATCAGGAGATACTTGCTAAGATTTAATCTAAGTCATTTCTTAAGTAAGCTAGTTCTATATCTTCTTATGAGAATAGATGTATTTTGAAAAGATCAGAAACCTTTATTGTTCAGAAATTTATTTGTTCTATGGACATAACTCAGCACAGGATACATTATAAGACTTTTAAATGTTTATAAGATGGGCTTATATTCACTTACAAGTCCAAATAAATAAAAACAAATTGACCTGATTTTAGGATTAGTAGACTTCTTGACATCTAAGTCTTGAAACTAACATGTAAAACCATCTGTAAGATGAACTTAACACTACCTTATCTAACGGAAGCACTGTGGTGTTTCATTAGTCAGCTTGGTACAAAGTATCACATATTCTGCGACATTTTATTTTTCCAACTATAGTACTGGCCTCGAATTAATCAACTAGTTTCAATGATAAAAAGGCAATCTTAAGGGACAAAATCACTGTATTTCTTACTCTCAAAAGCCACAGAATGTAACTGGGAAGAAGTATTTTTTGTTATTACAGGTATAGGATTACCATTCATCTAGACTTTTATTTGGAGAGCTTTGCTCTTTTCTAGCATTCATTGATGTCTAATAGTAAACCATCTCAATTCATTGGTATTGCATCACAAGCAGTTCTAGCTAGCCTAAAATGTAAAACATGACTACAAAATTTACTGAGCAGAATCATTGTATTTAGAATAGAACAGAATAGTTCAGTTGGAAGGGACCTACAGTGATCATCTAATCCAACTATGCTACAGTTAAGCTGCATCCCTCTGCCTTTTAAGAATCGGATTTTTTCCTGAGATACTTTTCAGTCATTTTATGCAGCCAGTCAGTGCGGCCCTGAGAAAAGCTGATATTTGTTTGTGTCCCTTAAAGGAACTCACTATTCTAAGGAGTAACTTCAGTAAAGGAAAATACTACAGCACTGGCATTGGGAGAACAGTTTCAGTCTCTTTGATGTATAATTAAGAAAACCTGAGTGAGCGTACAGCAAACTCTTGTGAGAGAGTGTCTCTTGTGAGACCTCTTGTGAGGTCTGACAGATCAGAACTCTTAGTAATCAATGGAACTCTCCAATTCTTTTTTTAAGGATCTGTCTATCTGGCTAAAGTATATCACAATTATTATTTTTTAGAGGATGTCTACATGATAATCAAATCAGGAATTGAAAGGCTTTGATTACAAAAATATCTAGCTCGGGTATTGACAGCAGCGTGTATGTAAGATCCTGGAGCTCAGGAGCAGCCACTTTTAGCAGCCTCTCAGGTGACTTTGCAGCCCATTGCTGCAAAACCGTTTAACAACAGCTACACCTCACTGCAAGCTCTGCTGTGAATACAGTAAAGCCACAGATCAGGTTCATATCTGACCATTTTCTGTGTTTTGCTATACTTGATAAGAATGTAAATGTTTAGGGCATAGATTACGCCTGCGTTATTACTAAATGTCCTTACCTTTATTGCTCTGTGCAGCTGCGTTACAAGAAAACTCCTCTGCAATTTCTGCTGCCCGCCACGAGCAGCGTAGAGCTGCAATACTTCATTGGTGCTTCTTCCAGCCAACCCTTGATACTATTAAAAAAAAAAAAAATCACCAAAAAATCACTTTAAAACACTACTGTTTCCTGTTGCATTCTGTCCCCTTCGTCTCTGTAAACACTTGTAACTTTGAAATCTTTAAACTGCAAATCTGATTACATGGAATATTGTCAATACATAATTTCTTTGCTTTTACCTTTTTCTGAAGCACGTGAAGAATCACCTCATGGTAACTGGCTAATATCACATAGTTCTACTTTCTTAGGGGGTAAACCTGAGCACCAGACTGCTAAAAAGCTTTTGCAGTACCTAACCCCTCTTACTTACACTTGAGGTGGATCTCTGGGGTTAAAATTGTGTCTTCACTTAGCAAAAAGGGCTGGTTACAGAGGTGGATTAAGTGTCTCCTGGAAACTAGATTTAAAGCAGAAAGCACTGCGGAAGGGCATATAACAGAACAAAGACACACGTACAGGGGTTGACTGCTGAAGTCCTGAAGGAGCTGTTAATACACAACCCCCAGCTTAGTGTCCATTGCTCCAGCCTCCTGACAACACTGACTGCATTACACTGCGTAGGGTTGTAATGGTGCAAAACTGTGCTAATAAAGCCCTAGGCTGGGTCTTCAGAGATCAAAGCATCCAAAACAATTTTTAAAGCATGTGGAGAAGAACGCTTCCTAACAAGTCTAAAATTACCTCTTAGGCAAAAGCAATTTTTATGGCCACGTTTTTTTTGGGTATTTTTTGAGATGTTGAATTCAAAAGGAAAATAGAAATAGTACAACTTTAAATATTTACAGGTACGAATGCAATAAAAAAAGAAATCCCTGTAGAGATTTCTTGTGAAATTCTGCAATATGGAAAAATCTGTATTACATTAAAAAATGCATTTTTGTCATTTACTGACAGTGCTGGTGCTTAAAATGAGCTGCAACTTCTTCACCCACTCTCCCCAGTACTACTTGCCTCTTCCTTTATTTTTGAAATGCACTTGTCTCTTGCATAGACTTATTTCCTACTTTATTCACACCATACATTCTGCGACTGCAGTTTCCCGTTATTCAAATTAGCAAAGCATAGAAGACAACAACAAAATGGGTTTAATTCCAATCATCTGATAACATTAGGTAAAAATTAAACATTTAATTGCAGTTTAACTACAGATGATACCAGCAAAAACAACAATACAATGTCCTGGTGCTGTAAGGACAAAAAAAGAAATTATATTTTAAAAAAAAAAGTACTTCACTTATCTAAACCAATGTTTTCATGTGGCTTTTTCACCTTCACAAAGCATGCAGCTTCCATTTACAAATGCAACTGGAGACCCTGCACAACTATGCACCACCTTAGCACTAATATAAGAAGTTCTTAAATGAACAAGAAACAGCAGGAAGAGATTTTAAAAAAATCATCTTTCTTTTGTTTTGTTTTGTTACAGGCTTTAAGCTCCCAGAAATTGAGACTAATTCTACACAGTGTTTATACATTCTTTTACTCTGAGGATTTTCAAGACTCATGCTACTCAGATGCAATATTTACAAACAGTTTGACAAAAATGCACCCAAGTAGCACACCAGAATTAGTATCTCTAATCACACATGAAAAGTTAAGCTTATACATAAGCAATTGCAGTACTCAAGCATCATTACTAAATAAGCTTAAGCTAGTTAAAACCTACTTTTAACATCTAATCTGCACCATCTGCACAGATTCCCCTTGACCCTCCATATTTCCCAACACTAGCAATAAAAGCAGAATAGTCGACTGCTGGTCATTGCAGTCACCCTCTCATTGCTTCCACTATCAAGTTTATCTTTATTGCAAATGTTGCCTTGGTTTTGAGGTTTTCTCCATTAAAATACTTTCAGCATTCATCAGAGCTGTTCACAGGCCAGAACTGTAAATCTGTACTCGTGCCTAGAAGCAAAAAATCGACTGTAAAACTTTTTATAGTCAGCTTTATTATAAACAGAAGTGAAACTGAACTACTTAATAGTGTTCTCCAAAGTGAAATCTCAGTTTTGCAATTGGATCCGCTCTAGCAGACCTGGCTTTATGTAAGGAAGGCTGCAGGATCAGGACCTCAAGGACAGCTGCCAAAAGCAAGGGGCATGCAGGTAGATAAACACATTTCCAAATAGACAAAAGGAAGCCTACCAAGAAAGAATCTGATTTCGTATGTTCACTAACAACCCTTACAATATGCTGCTAGGATAAAACTCAGTGGAAGTGCTGCAATTCATCACTGTCTCAAGGATATAAGGGAAGGTCTATAGGAAGAGATAACTGATACAGCCTACAGACAAATATCTACACTGCAAATCCTAATTTATGGCAATCCTCATAAGTTTGTCTCCAAAGATCCCTAACTCACTTCAGCCAAAACGAATCCAATTAGCTTTTACAAGTTAAGAATGAGACCTCTGTTAACCCTGGTCACTGTGACTGAATTTGTTACAGCTCAATCACTTGGGCAGCTCCACCAGCAGCAGATCTGAAGGGTCATGGACTGACAGCCGAGGGCAGCAGCTTTTCTCACCAGCACAGCTGGCGAAATATTGAGAGATACCGTGCAACATTGCATAACCTTAAATAATACCGATTTCAATCAGCATTGTTTTACGTAATCTTCAATTAGGGTAAAACTATTTCATAGATTTCAGTTTAGCTCAGGTTTTCAGATTGCTGGGGCAAATTAATCAGGAAGAAGTGACTCTTTTAAGTATATTTAAATAACTGCCTGAGTAGAAACATCAGTGCAAGGTTAATTGCAAAGTATTTCCAGAAATCATTTGATATTGTTTCTGACTGGTCCTCATGTGTCTGTAGGAGTTCACATCTCTCACCACATTTTTCAACAAAATTAAGCAGTGTTCTGTTTGAAAAACAAGGCTTCAGTATCTAATACACAGGCAACTCCTTCCTACATCCGATGTACCTTACTGACTAGAAAAGTTTATTTCTTGTGCTTGTGAAGGTAAAAAATAATCAGATAAAATACTTAAGGCTTTCAGTGAATATTAGAAGGAAGAAAAAAAGCAATATAAACATTTTCTCAGAATAAATTACAGTGGTCTCCTGTATACCTAGCAAATCTCATTTGAGATGTACCATCTGCTTCAAGTTAGACGTTGAAAAATGTTAAACCCACTTTTATCCACGGGTGTTAACAAACCCACAGAGAGGGTAAATGGCTCTCCTGAGGTCACAAAACCAGTTAATGTTTCAGCCCGGATTAGAAACTCTTGGCCAACAGTTTGTATCACCACTAGTACTCGTAGCTGGCTCTGCTCTAGCAGCATAGACTTATATTCAAAATTCTTTACATCTCTGAAATCTTACCCTTGAAGGGCCCAGACATCATCATGGGCAGCTCCTTATTTCAATAACGGTCTAGGTAAACAACCTAAGCTTCTGTAGAAGGATATAAGGAAATGAGGGCATCCAGTTGTTGCTGTGTGCTCCATGACACAGTACATGAGCAACACTACTTCATCTTTTCCAGACAAGTGTAACACTAGTGCTGTGAAGACACGCAACCTGGCATCTCTGGTAAGTCTATTCACAATGAAATGTCTTTCCTGCACTCTACGAACAGTGCTTTTCAAAGCATTGTCCTAATTGCATCTAAAAAGTCCTCCTGAAAAATCTACCACTGTGTTTCAGACAAACATGTTCCCTGCGAGAAGAAAGCAATATTCCATATTAAACATTTGCAGAGTCATTCCTTCAGTTCAGTTTTATAGATTTAAAACAATAGCAAATATTTAACTTTAAGACAACTCCTAGTTACTTGATACCTGTATCATTACGATTTTGAAAAGAAAAGAAATGCTGAGCCTTAATCCCTTCATAGATTTTCCCAACTGGTAAAAACTGCAAAACCTGAAAATGGGAAGGCAGATTTCAGTGTCTTTTTTTAAAATTTCCTAAGAATTCTTATTGAAAAAAATAACCAATAGTCACCTCTGCAAGTTTTAGATGAAGAGCAGCATTTTCAGTTTCCAGGACAACTATTCTTTCTTCTTTGGTCTAAGGAAGAAAACACACCCAACCCCACCCAAAATTAAGAATTAATCAGATTAATTTAACTGAGATGATAATTAAATGATAATCAGACTCTTTCAGTCTGATTAACATTATTTCATTATGACAGCTTTCATTATTACATTCCACTGCTTCTCAGCCTTCTGATATCAAAGGACTACCTAACCCCAATCTCCGAATCACAATAAGATTTGTATACAAGCTTGTAAAAATCAGGATAAACTCTTAATAGTCCTTTATTTCTATCCTTTCCGTCATTTTGCCTGCTTGTGTGGGAATGAGCAGGCACACAGTTTAAATCCCCCTTGCTTTATGAAACCACCTCCTGGCATTTTCCAGATCTGTGGTTCTCAGAGAAGTGCTATTTTATTTACTTATACATGACCAAGTAGGTTTCCATTTCCAAGGCAGCACTGTTAGAAGCGCCTTCTATGGTGTGGCGGCCGGACTATTCCTGCGCACAGGTGCCATGTCCCACAAGCGCCGGGCTCGAGGGAAGGCGGGAGAGCCGCTCGCCGCTCTGACCCCCCATTTCTATCCCAAGCCCAGCCGGAGCAGCCTCTCCAGCTTGTCGGGCGGCCCGACAAGCATCCCCACGCTGCTGCCGGACTCAGGCTCGTCGCCTGGAGCCCACTTTTACCGGGAAAGGGCAGGACCGGGCAGCGCCAACCGCGGCCCCGCCGCACGTGCCGGGCGGCAGGCCCCGCCCCCCGACCGCCCCAGCCCCGCCCCCGCTCCTCACGCGCAACTGCTGCTCCAGCTGCCGCAGGCGCTGCGCCCACACGGAGCCCGGGTCGAGCCCACGCCGCGGCCGCATCGTCCTCCCCGCGCCCGCGCCCAGGCGGAGCAGGAGCAGGAGCTTCCCCGGCGCCGGCTCCAACGGGGATTTAATCCGGGACGCGGCCGAGTGGCTGCCATGGCGACGGGCCCGCCCCCTTCCCGCCCTGCAATTGGCTGGAGGAGCGCCAGACCCGCNCGCCCCCAGCCCCTCCCGGCCCGTGAGTGGCAGGGCAGCCCACCAATCGTCGAGCAGGGCGGGGACGGGGCGGGGCAGCGCCGGGCGCCCGTGAGGGAGGGCGCCCCCAGCAGGGCGGGGGAGGTGCTGCCCGCGCATCGGGCTTGGCCGAGCGGGGAGCGGGCTGATGTCCATGGGCACCCGGGGCATCCCTCCCCTACTGCATTCCTGGCATAAGGGACATCAGAGGTCCATATCCATTATTCCCAGAGGCTGGGGGGGATACCTGTGCCTGCCTGCTTCGTGACTTGGAGTAAGTGACCTCAGAGATCGCTATCCATCATCCAGAGGGGCTGGGGGGGATCCCACCACCTGCACCGGCTCTTGGGATAAAGGGAGCTCTGAGGCCAAGGCAGAGGATCAGGACAGGGAGCGCAGGAACAGAAGGGAAGCCTGGTGCTCCCAAGGCTGGTGTGAGGCTCCCCGGTCCCCGGGCCCAGGGGTGCAAACCTCACACCACCAAAAAGGGCGAGGAGGAGGAGAAGGAGGACAGGGCTGAGAGCTCCGATACTGGCTAGGGGATTTCTCGCTGTGAGCAATTGGTGCTGTGTGCTATGGGCTGAGGCCCCAAAGGCCACAAAGAAGATTAAGGGATATGAACATCTGTTACACTGGGTGTGCTGGGAACCGTGCAGCCTGGAGGATGGGAAGGCTGAGTGGGATCCACTCAATACGTATAGAAACCTGGTGGGAGAGCATGAACACCACTGCACCACGGGGCAGGAGTGTAAGGGTAGTGGGAGGGTGGTCAAATGCTGGCACAGGCTGGCTGAAGAGGTTATGGAGTCTCCATCCTTGGAGCTACTCAAACCCCAGTTAGACCCAGCTCTGGGCAAGCAGCTGTAGCTAACCCTGCTTTGGGCAGGATGATGCACCAGAGAGGTCTGTTTATTAACTGTGAACACAGCCCGTGTTAGGGCTGGACTTAAGACAAGGACAAAGCCTGCAGGTTCAGCTGGTGTGGAAGTCCTGAGAGGCTGCCCAAGACAGGAGCTATTCATCCAGGCTGTGGCTCTCACACTAATGAATACATGACATACGTTAGTAATATTCCTTAGTGCTCTACTGTATTGCACTGAATGATTAACATGATCTTGAAAGCAGTCATAATACCATTTGACTATAAAATATGAGAGTATGCCAGAGATAAACATGTCAGCTTCTTGGAAGCGGGAAATAGCACTATTTTTGCACTACAGTTGCTTGGGGGTTTTTAAACCAAAACCAACATGATAATTACAGAAGAATCCTGTTCTGCAAAATAGAGGTCTCAAGTTACTGTCTATTGAACATGGCAAATGTGCTCTCATACAGGCAGTAGAAAATCCAAAGACAGAGCAGTGAATCTCTCCAGGTCTGGCACAAAGGGATAGCAATCCTTTACAGAGGAACCCAGATGCAAGCCATCTATCACAGACCAAACCAAACACCCCTGTGCATCTCCATCCACTGTTTTCTGCGATGCTGCAACTTCAACAAGTTACTATGATCTGTAGCCTCAGTTTAAAAAGAGACCCAGCTGGCTGGTTGCAGTTGGGTTTGGGATGCAAAAGCATAACTCAGTAGTTTGTCCTTGCAACTAGTTCTGCGTTGGTGGAAAAATGAGAACTGACAAATGGATAAAGGCTAAAAAAGAGTTCAAAAGTGCTGCAATGCTGTGGCTGTTACGAGATGTTGGCACTAAGTAAGGCAGACAGGATTTTATCAACATCAGCTATTTTGGGGAGAATAATTTAGTAGCTTGGGGGGTGTGACTCACAATTCTTGACAGAGAGCTGTGATTTTTATATATACTGTTTATCCTGCAGCAGCAATCAAGTCAGAACAATGTTATTTTCCAACAAAACTCAGCTTCATCTCATCACTCACTATTAATGAGATTAAGGATCTTGTTTCTGTAGGCTGTAACAGACAAGACTTAATTTATTATCATTCTGAACTAGTAACCTAAAACCAAGCATCCATAGACTACTCTTATTTAGTCATTTTTCTGTGCACCTCTGGAAGGTTGGATAGTATTGAAAATTGTACCATCTGTATTAAAAAATGAAAATAAAATCACAGTATGATCTGTGACTCATGATAACAGCAGCAATTATCTTTAAGGATTTTCCTTCTATTTCCAGATTTTAGGAGAAGTTGCTTGATGGGCAAGGAACAAAAGTCTGTCAGTGAGATCTAGCCAAGAAACAAATAGAAAATCCAGCTATCTTCTGGAAACCCTGCTAGGCTGTATTCCAGCACAACTTTCTACACCAATTCTCTGCTTTGAAGAAATCTTGTTTTTTTCCTTAAACTTTTACCAACTTGATCTTTCCCCTGCAAATGCAGAGCCCTGCCTTATTACAGACCCTTCTGTGAAACCAGAGGGACAGAAATTTAATGAAATTGCCCAAGTCCGCATTTAAGTACTAATTTTAGCATTAGCGAAATACCATCCACAGATTATAAAATCCATCAGTGGATTATAAACCTTAGGTACTAACTAAGTATTGTCTTCAATACTTCTGTTGCATTTCACTTCAACCTCAGTGGCAGAACCCACAAGACCTATGGGGTCCCAGCTTCAGCATTCTGATAAAACTTGTCCATTACGGCGTTCCCAAACACAGTAAGAAGAAACAAAATGAGTAGAAAAGCACTTGGGAAAAGTACCAAGAGAGAAGGCTGCCACCCTCTTGTGCCAAACATGGAGATAGTCTGCCTTTGGGTTTTCTACTGCCTCTATGAGGTGGCATTCACCACGCTGAGCAGGTGGTAACTTGAGATTGCCATATTGCACACAGCCTTTAGGAGGTTCATTTGAACCTCCTAAAACATTATTCAGTGAAGCTGCAAATACTTCATTCCACACTTTTAGCAAGACGTTTGCTTCGGCAACTGCAGGTCAGTCCTGAGCATCTGCTACCAAGAATAAACTGAGATTCTCCGAGCAGTGCACAGAGAGACTGTGGTCTCCATAAGGAGTTTACCTGCCATATAGCCTGGAAATAAGTCACTCAACTCCAAATTTTAACTCTGTTGAGACTTTGCCTTCTGGGCCACACAGCCACTAACTGACCACCTGATACAGCAGTATCATTTGAAAAAACAGGAGGAAGAGCCAATGTTTTTCCATTCGTATCATCACATCCATGAATTACCATGTGTGTTTTAAGACTATTCTTAATGAAGCTCATTTTTTACCACTGTAGTTTTTGATTACTTCTGTTACCTAATTGAATTAGGAAGAATGGTCTTACACAATTATCACTGTAAGGTCCATCATGAGTTACAATACCAAGAGCTCTGCTGCCAAGGCTGACAACTCATGTTCCTAAAGCAAAGCAGATGCTGTTCTGCACTGTTCAATGCCATCACACCAGTGTGCTCATTGAGCAAACCCAACCTGAACTGGGCAAGGCATAGCCCTAAACTTTTTCCCCACTGATAATGCATTAACACTGCTGCACATCACACACAGCTCCTCCCCCACAACCCCTGGACTGCTTTGGTTTGGAAATCAAAGTTTCTGTGACTCAGTTCACAGCTGCAATAACTATGGTCTCACCAAATACACCACTTTATGCTTGTACCAGTTCTTGGTTCTTGCTTAGAGCTGAGGGACTCCCATACAGAAGAACAATGGATTGTTTCCTTTTTCTTCTAGGCTAGACATTCTACATTCAAGTAAGTTCTTTTTCCTTAGGCTGTTCTGACAGTCAAAAGCTACAGACTCAAAACATGGATAAAAGATTTCCCTCAGCCATGCCCTGAGGTCCTGGCAATCGTACTTGCAACATACTAAACACTTTCAGCCTTGTGAAGCTCCTTTGTCTCCTTCCCTGCCTTTACACACATATCTCCAACTAAAATTCACATTGTCTTTAATAGTGATTTTGAAAATTCCAGACTGTTAGGCCCCACAACTCAAGAGATTAAGGTACTCACCTGGGAGGAGGCATGGGTGGCTCTCAGTTCCATCTCCAGGGGACATTCTTCTATGGCAGAAAGCATCTACAGGACTTCACTGAGGCCTGGCTCCCTCCCCAGGCACAGCTTAAACTGCTCACTCCCATTAACCACAACAATCACAGTGGAGACTGCACGTAATACTGTTTATGTTCTAAAAGGAGCCATGTTCCAGGTTCCTCTTTGTTGTTAGAAAAACAACTTTGCACTTCAGTATACAAATATAGTACGACTAGCCTGCCTCATTGACCCCCACTGGGATTTATTACTTCGTACATTGTTGGTTAAGATGTAAAAAAATCACTTCTTTTAGTCAGTGCCACAGGTATCAAACAACACTAGGCCAAGAAACTCTCCTCTCTGATCCATGAAGATAAGCCTCCTTCACTGATTCTCCATGTAACAACTATTTGGGGTTTTCATCTACTTACCATGAGACACACCGACTTTGCTTGCAAATTTATTTTAGGAGGACAGGTAAGGCAAAACATAAAAAGAGCCCCTTTGCTTTATGATAATGTTGTTAGGAACGCAGAAGTAAATGACAAATGATACAAAAAACATTTAATGCAAAGTTAAATACAATACAAACTTTATTAAAAATAGGTTGCAAGTGAAATACAGTAGAAATGGGAAACTACAGCAGTTTTGATGTTTTTCATAATAATGCACAGACAAATATGAAAAGCACTTTTACACATATTCACACTTGACCCGAATGCCCAATAGCGGCCAAATCCACTCAACTGAAGGTTATAGGTATTTTTTTGCTAAGCCTTTTTCAAAATCCAGCAGCAACAGTAATTCAGCAACAGCATAAGTTTTTTTCCTTAAGGAAAGCTTGTCACTGTAAGGCTGCTAGTGTTCTCAAGATAAATTGGGAGAGGCTTGCTTTTCCTGATGAACAGACATAGCAAGCATGCAGATCCTTCATTAACACTTTGAACCAGTTTAATCTTCTACTTCATATTTAACAGGTGAAACGGTAAAAGCACACTTTCAAATAAGAAACCTGAAATACGTAAAAAATATTTACACTCCAATTTTCATTAACTTGCATTTATTTATCATACAACTCTTATTAAAAGTGATTTCTTTCCTAAGGCAGTGAAAGTCTACCCCTTTGTATCTGAAAGTGTGCACAACTCCCTAAATATATATTTATAAGAGAACAATATGATACAGGAAAAAAAAATCATCTAAAGCCAGTAAAGGGCTTTGTCAAATAGAAAATTTATTTGGAATCACAATATATATTGTCTTAACATCACACAATGAGAAAAACTTCAATGAGGTCCTTATTCCCAACATCATCAGCCACATAAGCATAGCTGAAGAAATAGTGGGAGGAGAAAGATTAACAATTTAAAATTAAATAAGGCTATTACAGTGTGAAAAAATAGCTTGAACTGCCAAAAAGGTTTTCAGTACAACAGTAACAGGATGTCAGTAAAGCCAGCTAGGCTGAAGAAGAGCTCACTAGCACTGCTTCCTTGGCATGAGCAGGGATGGTTCCTTGCCGGCACACCAGCTTTGTTAATGACCTTACTAGCATTCCCACTCCCATTCCATTTGATGCTTCACACTTCAGTCTTTTTCTCTAATATGCCAGTTCATGTCTCCACAGAACAAAAAAATCTATTGCTGAACTGGTAACAACAGACTTATCAATACTGTTCCGTGTCTAATTACCTAATAACTTCTAATCTGCCTTTGTCAGAAAACATATGTATCCGTTCTGCTCACCTTGAAACTGAAATCATTACTCCTCACCTTTAACACATTACTAACATTTTGGTTCTAGCTGATGGAGGGCCACTAGTGTAGCCTACTATCTATTGCTTATGTAATTTTTAATGAAACAGTTAACCAAAGGCTTTTATCTTCACATTTTTCAAAGTCTGAAGCACATATAGTGAGGATGCACGAACATACAGACTTTTCCATAACTATAGATAAACTCATAGGTAACCATTTTAGACCCAACAAATACATAGGACTATAAATGTTTTTATTCCAAGGTTCTACCTACAGAATGTGTGTTATTCCAGTACTAAGTAATGGTAAGATCTGTATTGATATGATCATTCTATAAACACCATACAGTATGTCAAACTTGCATATGAAGCCTCAAATTAAGGTGGCCCAAATATTGGCTTCTTATCAAACAACCTAAAATATTAATTTTCTAGTGCACAGCTTAGTTTAGGCAGTTCAAGCTATTCTCACTCTCTCTGCTCAGCAGCTAAAACAAAAGTGTGTCTGTAAAACACCAGGAAACAGAACTTATCTTTGACAAGTGCTACTCGATCTGGTGCACAAGAACTTAACCCCCAAAACAGAAAAGAAAAAGTTACCTTCACATGATTCATATCTTTAAAATTTTACAGTGCTTTCATTGTATAAACCACAAGCTCCTGGCAAAGTAATCAGTTTTCTTGCTATTGCAACTTCTCTAAATCTTAATTAACAGTCTTAGATATAGAGGAATCAAAGTCACTCCTTTCAGAAAACATTCATTTTCCGTTCATTAGTAGTGTGCCCCCCATCTCAATCCCTCAGTTTGCAGATCTTCCATTACATCTGATAAGGTGCTTTAGTCTTATTTTGTGTTCAACTCATTTTCCAGTTCCATTAGTTTCCTAGAAGCTTTTACTTTATTGGATACATCCTGACCCTGTGAAAAAAGTCGTTGGCGTTCCCTGAACGTCAAGTTTTCTGGTGCTCCAGGTAAATCTGCATCTTGACTGGAAAGGAAAAAAAAAAACAACTTTTTAAAACTCTGATCTACAATACCCTTAAACATAATAATTCTTAATGACATGTATCGACTGATAGCTTCTTTGACTACAGCAAGAGTCTCCACTGTGTTCTGCAAGGTTTTGTTCCCCACACATACCTTTAATTGTGCTATCACTTAAGACAAATTTATGGCTTGTGACCATTTCTCGCACCTTAAAATGAATGGAAATGCCTGCCAATTTTCAAAGTGAAGGGCAGGTATAAACTAAGGCCCTGTCTATATTAGCACAGCATTGCTGCTCTGGCAAGCTTTTCTGTGGTGGCACAGGTCCAAGAAAAAGCACTGGAAGACAAAACATACCTTCAGAACGCTGTATGGTAAACCTTGTATGAGACATATATACAGCTTGCATTATTGACACTTATTACAAGTTTGGTAAGAATGCCACTGGAGAGGTTCTGTTCAGAGTCATAAATACACCTAAACCAGTTGACGCTGTTAGTTTACATAGATCATTTGGTTTACTTAGTTGTAATGCCAACATCTGCTGCTGTTCAACAGTGCTTCAGATCACCTGGGGACTTATGAAGAACTTAGTTGTGATTTATAGTAACCCACGATAGAGCCAACTGCAGAACTAATGATTAGCCCACGGAGATACAACAACAACAACAGAAAATATTGCAGAATTTAGCCAAGTCAGGTGTATAAAAGTTCATGGAGTCCTGTATGTCACCTTTTAGATCTTTTGTCTCTTGGATCCCGATAAACTTCCCCAGCCGCTGCTCCTGTAGATCCAGTGTATGAATTTATTCCTTATGCAAAAGAAAAAGTATGTTGAAGGACTGCAGTTACAACACAGAAGTTTCATACTGCATTTCTTCAAAAGGTGCAGTGCTTCTTTCAAGAAATAATCTCAAACTAGAAACAGAAATAAATTTAGAGGGTCATCTAACTTCTAGAATATTTAAAACCAGTACTACTAAATTCCATCCCCCTCAAAACTGCCTAATTTTTTTCTTCCTAATTTTGAGTCAGAACTCATTTTGTTTAGATTATCCAGCACACACCAAATCATGGTCTTTATCTTATTATGGCTTATCTGTAAGACAGACATTAGAAGTTGTTCAAGGAGATCGATGGAAAGAGCAACACACTTTGTCATCCTATGACAAGCTCCACAGGAAATAAGTTGGCTGCAGCTGCTCTCTTTTGAAAGCTGAAAGTAAGATCAGTATATACCATGTTTGTAGTTCAGTAATCAGAATTTTAGTTTCAGTTTAGTCCAAGTGAACTGTACCACTTAGAAGATGCTCCCTCTTCCCTGCACTTAAATTTCTAGCAACTATCTTGCAGCACTGCACCTTTAGGTTGATATAACACAACAGGTTTTACACATTATATTAATTCTTTCTAAAGGCCACAAGACAAAACCTTTTATTTCCAATCAAAATTTTCAATAATTTAATTTATATTTAAGACCACATTCTCTTAATAATTGTCAAGAAAAGAGTAAAAATTAGTGTCAGCACACTACTCAGATTTGTCTTTACATAGTTCTGGTTTCAATATTGTACATTTTGTCTTGTGAACCTTCTTTGATACAAAAGGAAATGTTTTCTTCTTCCACTGGTATATATAACTTATCATAAATATTCAATAAGAGACATATAATAGTAGAACACACATGCAAATTTAGTTAGTGTTCTCTAGGCTAAATTTTTTCCACCAAAAATTTGTTGCAGATCAAATCACGCTAGGTATGTCAGGCTTATGAAGATTCCTTCTCCTCTCAGACACGAGTCTTACACTGATGTAAGTACTGCCCTTCCCTGCTTTAGAAAGTCTGGATCCACATGCTGTGGTTCAGAGTTTCATTTGCACTAGGTCAGTAGTTTCTATCTGAGTGTTGGCTTTTTCCTTGATTAGTTAAGGGACCTAATGGTCTTAAGAAACCCAGTGGAAGAAGGCAGGAGAGCAAAATTTGCAGAAGCGTGGTTCACTAGAGTTAACACTCAGAACAGGAAAGAGCTGTAAAGGACAGAAATGTAACAAGAGTCAGCAAGATGGGAGATGGTAAACTGCACAGTGAATTCTGCATTTTGTGCAAACGGCTTTGTACGTTACGCAGGCAGTCTTCATAGAAGCTTGAGCAATCAGGTGAAGTTAACCTGTTCTCATGGCTATTTTAAAAATTATGAAATAAGAGTATTCAGAATTAGTTGTATGGTTTATGAATTAGGCTATTAAAGGCGAAGCATCGTATTACAATGTTCCTTAATTGTTACCAAAACCCTAACCAAATCCTTGTGAATTGTCCTTTTGATTGTTTTCCAGGAAAAACAAATGTGCACACACAATACCACTGAACATTTCACTTTCATGAGATTCATTTTTCAATTAAAATTAACAGAGAGCAGGATTGGGAAATGCAATTATATATGAAATGGAACTCTGGGTTGTGGATGATGGGAGGCAGGGAGAGTGGTGTGACAACTAGTGACTGATGGTTCTAGGGTTGCTTAACTCATTGTATGTACAGCCTTCAAAGTGCCAAATAAGGAAGGGAAGCAAGGGCCTTTGGAAGCCCATGTGTTGTGATGGAAGGCACATTTTACTCTACTAGAATTGTTTTCAAGTAAGAATTTCTAAAAAAAGTAAGTCCTTTGAATGAACAAAAATTCATTACAGACATACAGTACCAAAGTTTCATGTCAGAAGCCTGCCATTTCAGAATACTCCTAAGAGCAAGTTTACAACATAGATACAGTGATTAAAGATATTTTTTCCACTATTTCCTGTCTTTAATCTTATTTTAGCTCACTAATTCTCTGCGATATTCAGTGTTCCACAGCTAGAGTCCTTCTGATACAAAACTGTGGGGTTTTCAGTGGCTGCACGTGCAGGGTAGGCATAATGGAATTATTTGCATTGTAATGGTAGCACACAGCAGGTAGTGTCCAGTGTGTCTGCTTATACTCCAGTCTAACAAAAACACACTGAAAAGCTAAAACCTTCTCTCATCTTCCTTTAAGATTTGGAACCTATGACAGAGCCAGACAGGAGTGACAGGTGGGCCTGCAGGACCCATAGACACTACTACATCCTGAGATCTCACAGGCAACATCAGGGTAAATAACAAAGCTTTTTCTTTCTACCTTTAAAAAACGAGAATCAGTGTGGATACCTTTTTTTAATGCAACTTGGGTGCTGTACTGACTCTGAACAGTGAACTTACTAAGCATCAAGTGCATCAGTGGGACAGTATTTTTAAGTGAGCTAAACTAATGACCCTTCAGCAATACTAAAACTGCACAATACTGTTCAGAGCTTCTCTTCAACGCTTCCCTTCAGAAGCAGTCCAAATGTAGCAGAAACCAATTTGCCCCACAAAGGAAAGGATGTCTTGCTGGAAAATGATGGCTTGAGCCTCAACTGGAAAGGATGCAGACAGGAAGCTCAGTGGCTTCACACATATCCTAAATCAGATTCGTGTACTCCTGCAGCTGGATTAGAAGTGCTTCTGAGAGATGGAAGCGATTCGGAGGCTCATATTCTCCCTATGACCAGGGCACACCTCTGAATAAAGCAAGTAAGTGATTTTCCTAATTAATTAGGTGGTCAAAAAAGTGATGAGGGATATACCATATTGCAGGCTTCCACCTGTGTCACTGAGACTTGAATCCAGCAAACAAGTTAGCCATTCTGCTAGAAGTCAGCCTAAACATTTTCCCCTGCGATCTCAGGTGATTTGGTACTCTTTTTATTTTAGAAGAATGACTTCATCAGCTGGAGTTGGTTTTCAGGCACTTGTTAACTTCCAGCACAAATAAAAAGAATGAACATGAGGAATAGAAGAAAACAAATGTAGGTAATGCTGCCAGAAGATGCAGCTGTTTTTTAAGACAAAGTATTGTATCAATAAACTGCAAGCTTATTAGAGTGAGATATACTCACAGAGTCAAGTATATTAAGATTCCTCCTATACAGCAGCAGTTTAAAAAAATTTAGCATAGATCTTTGGACTGGATTAGCTTTGAATTCATCAGTGTAGATAAACTAGTACTCTGCAGATAAAATGTGGTGCTGAGTTACTGGCAACTAGAGCTCTTCTTGAAATTAAACTCCAGTACGATTGGCCACTTGGAGTTACAAAAGAAACAAGATGAGGAAATAAACACAGAGGTGAAGAAGGGATGGGAAGGAGTAAAGCAATAAGTACTAAGATGAAATTTAGATCTTTGTGTCTCTGCAAGGAAACTGCACGAAACAAACCAGGACTGCAGGAATGGAGCCTAAAACATGAAACTAACCGCATGTCCTTTATGTCTCTTGGTGCTTGTGTGTTTCAGAACTACATCTACAAAGGTAATTTTTAAAGCCATTTGCACACACGATTAAAAGAGAGAACCCTGGTACCAACAACGAAGCAGAAGATAAGCTCTGTCCATGAACCCATTAGGAGAGGTTTCCTGTGTTCAAGAAAGGTGCACTTCCAGATGCCCTGAGTAAACAGTGGTCATTCATACAAAACAAATCACTGAAAGACACAGAGTGAAAGCCAAGACCAACAGTACTTTGAATTGGTTGAGTAGCAGTTAAAATAATTTCTGATTCATTGTGAGAAAGATGGAATTTTTGCTTTTGAAAAGTTTGGGTAAAGAGGAAGAAAATTTGAGAGGTCAAAATAATTAAAAATTGGAGGATTCATATTAATACCAGGATTTAAGTTAGATCACCCGTGTGAAAACAGTGATTAAGTAGGGGGGGGTGGTGGTGGGGAAATCACAAAATAAGCGATTCAATCGAGAGCACCAGAGTTGAAAACATGAGGATAGTTCCATAGAGACGATTGATTTCATTGTGTCTACCTTTAGAGCTGCTGGAATGGATGAAACTCGGTTTGTTTGATGGGGGCGGGGGCTGGGGTTTTTTGGCAGTAGTACTGTTGGCATTGACTGGAGATGACTGGAATGAGTTGGAAAGAAAGATGCCATCTGAAACTGGGCGAGGCTGGCGGGAGGGCTGCTGTTGCTTAAGGGTGGCAGGAGGAAAGTCACCATAAGATTTTCTTGTGCTGGAGTACTTATCCTGACCTGCTAGATTGGAATCCTCCTCCTCCTCATCATCATCATTGTATGCAACAAACTTGGCAGTATAAATCGTGTCAGGGGAGAGGACCTGTGTTTTGAGGTAAGAGGTGTTTCGCTGAGGTGGGGGAGGAGGAGCGTTAGATGAAGGGGTTGGGGATGGGAGTTCATATTCCCGTGGAAGTGGAGGTCTGTACAGACCAGGCTCGTCAGGTTCCAGCAATCTTCGTTCAGCTTCATCATGCTGCCTGCGCCTTTCAGCCTCTAAGCGACTGTAATATTCCTCTTCCTGTCGCCTCTGTAAGCCCGGAGGAAACAGAAACACAATGGTCAGACATTTCAGTCTAAGAGAGATTTAAACTTTCCATCACTGAGCTACAAACATTTCGTGTAAATATTATATATATTTTTTGTCTCTTTTTCTGGCAGTGAACAAAGAAGTGCATCTATATGGACTCAAACATATTTACTACTATGAAAAAAACTGGCACTCATGCCTGTGGTCACTAAGGCAACTGCCTGTGTGACCTAAGGGCAATTCCAGCATTTATTACTCAGAATGTAACTACAATTAATAAGGCACAGATTCACTAAAGCGGTAAAGAATCTGTGGGAGAGGAAAATAACTAAAATTAACTACCATCTTAAAAAAGGAACCTTGTAATTTTGCTTCATGCTTATACAACATAAGTTAATCAACAGAACCTTGGAATAGATGACTCCTAATGCTTCTGGTATAAATACAAGGGTTTATTCAGTCATGCAGAAATCAAATTACAAGGAACTTTTCCAAAACAGACATCAAATAAATATTTTTTAAAACATTTGTAACAGAAACTATGCTATTTATAAGAGGCTATTCATCATTTAGAAAGCCATGAAATATCATCTATGTATTTTTTGGCTTTAAAAGATTTTTCTTTAACTAAATAACATTTAACTTTATTCAGCTCTTGTCTAAGACACACTGTAAATTAATACAAGGGTTTATTCAGTAGTTTGGTAACGAATGAAAATGTGTATTTGGGAACTGTATGTTACAAAACCTCTTGTGTATAAGCACAGTATAGCTTCTGCTGGGAATATATGTTGTTTTGAACAACCATGCTATTTTTAATCCATGTGTTTAAAGAAATCCACCTTATCTGCTTATCTGTCCAACACTTAGTCATTAATCCTGAAAAAGATCATAAATCTGGTCTTGTTCATCTAGAGCAAAGAATGAAACTCATCCTCTTGGTTCTATTCTCTAAAACCATTGTACTGATGGTACCAAGTTCCAAGTTTGTAGATGTGCAAATATTTCGGTCAAGATCTGTCAGTGAAAACCCTTCCAAGTGTGTGATCCAAATGTCATTTGCTTGCATTATCATCAGAAATTAAGAAAGCCTTGGTTGTTTTTTCTTGGTTGCCTGTTTCTTTTTTTCTTTAGGCTTCCTACAGTATACTTTTAAATACTTTTCTCAGTCCAGATACACCTTCCAACCAAAGCTTAGCTCTCTTCTACTCATCAACACGTGCTGCTTATGGGAAACAATTTAACAAAGCATGAAAATAATGTAACAAAAATAAATTAGTCAAGTTAATATATCTAAGGTTGGTTGTTGGGGTTTTTTTAAAGTATATTTGCTCAATCTTCCAAGATGAACACCAACGCTACAAGATAGCCTTTTTTTTTCTTTCTGAAGTCAGTGTTACTAACAGGCAATCTGAAGAGAAGTAACTGCTCATTCTGTAGGAACAAGAGGGTCTTAAACACACTAAAAGCCAAATGAACTGCTTTGTCTTCAAGTTTTGATCAATAAAGCTTCTCATGTATAATGTTCTGAAGAAAGTGACAACCTTGAATTTTTACAATCTGTTTGATTGCACAGTGACTTATCTGCTGAAATTATTTATTTACTTTCTAGAAATCAATTCTCTTTCCTCCAATAGTTCAAATATAAAACCAATATGGAATACTCATTACCACTCTACCATATTTCATATTTCTCTTTGTATTTTAAAAATACTGAAAAAATATTTAAGTGCCATCTCTGAGACACAGCAAAACCCAATACCCCTAACTCATCCATTACAGTAAAGAAGCTACACAAGTCATGCTGGGAGACTGAAGGAAAACAGGAGGTAATTGACTTCTTCCATAACTTTCAGAAAGGTTCTGAAAGCAAGTCCTTGCTACTGCTAAAAGCCTTTGAATGGTAAGCCTACTTCTGCAATACCAATCAACTCCAGACAGCAGGAGCGGGTTATTTGTTTAATTACTTCTTGGTTTAGACTGGAAAAAAGGAAGCCTTGGGCCATGGCCTTTATCACAAGGGCTACCGTGTTTAACCCCTGCTGACCCAACACTGAGCTGTCCCTGGCCAGGCAGACAAAAGGCCTGCAAAAACCTCTGCAGCACTTAAAATACCACAACCTTTTCTTCAGCCTCTCTCCTGGTCCGCTCCTCCTCTTGCTGTCGACGCTCTTCTTCCTGCCTGGCCCTGTCTTCTGCCTCTCGTTTCCTCATTTCTTCCAATTGCTGCTGCCGTCTGCGCTCTTCATCCTGTAACTAACAGAGACACATCTTTAACTTTTTGCCACTCACGTGGGCAAGATGGGTCCAAAAAAATGTAACTGAGTACTGGCATCTAAAAGTAACTCATTCAGTAGGAAATGCTATACTACAGATTTCCAGCTGTTAAGAGTATGCTTTGTCACATTCATTTTCCTAAAATCCCTAAGGAAAAAGAAAGAAAAAAAAAAAAAAGACAGAGGTACACAGAGGTACATACATAAAAGCACAAAGTACACAGGGAGACATTTATATATATGAACCCCTAGCAGAAGACTGAGGTGACTCACGTTCCAGCAACTGTAGTCTCACAGGTACAGTAAAGTGAAATTAAATACTTGTAACCAACAGTCCACAGATCCAGCAGTCAATTGTTTTTTTTTATTCTGGATTATTATTTAAGCACCGGAAAATCACGACTCATTAGTCAAAGGGTCAATCCATTTAAAGTAACAGGCTCATTCAGCAAGTCTGCAAATAGTCTCAGAAGATAAATAAAATCTCCCACTGTATCTGCAGCAGATGTGTTTTGGAAAAAGCAGAGAACTTTGACTACTGAGATTAAACAGCTCACATAGACAACTCACGTCCAACAGACAGTACTAGTTTATATATTCTTATGATACTGAACTGATAAGAAAACCGACCAACAATCCAAACTCTGTTATGATTCTTTAAAGAGAACAGTATCTAAGCCCTTCATGCACAGGAATATTCACTGGCACAATACTCAGAAGTTAACTGGACTACATGCTGTGTTATTTCTTACTGGAGCTACGTTTTAAAGTGATTTTTTTTTCCCTCCACACAATACTTTTTAAACTGACTAGTATAGATCAGTAAATCGTTGGATCTTGCTATAACCTGCACACAAACAAGGGTACTTTTCGACTCCTGAATTTGTTTTTACAATCCAGGTTCACTTAGAAATACCCTTAAGATACAAAGCAAAAGTAAAATTAATTTAGTTTTAATAGATTTTGTGAGGACAACCTTCATGTAAGTATCCCCCCCCCCAGTTAATTACTGGGAAATGTGCTTTAAAGCAGAATAGATTTTTAATCAATTTTCCAATAACTTCTAAAAAGGTCTACATTTTTTTTACTACTTTTCTTGCAATTATGTCTCCACTCTGCTCATTTTTGAGCATGAAAGCTAACGAACAAAATTAATTAATTTCATTTAGGCAGTAATTTGGTGAATGTATACTAGAGGATGCCATCTCCAAGTAAATTCCCCTTATTTAGGGCTGAAACTGTCATTCCTAACTAAAAAGGACATCCAGATAGAGATCAAGATCAATTGATACTGCAGAGCGGGGGAACATAGTAGATTAAGACTTCTCCTTGTCTTGGTTATTAAAAAGACATTATTTTAGCAAAGGAGGTAATATTGCTGTCAAAAGGAAGGACAGCTAATAATTCACAAGCATTTATACAAGATGAGTAATTTCCTCTTAAAAAAAAAAGGCAAGTAAAAACTGCATGGTGAGAAAACACAGGAAAATTCCTTGACTCTATCTCAACTGCATTTAGAAAATATCCTGAACGTGGCAGTTACTGCTCCCAGGTTATGGTATGCATGCCTTTTTTAGTAGCAAATATTCCTATTCAAATGCTCTTAAACAAGAAAATATTTCCAACTAAATTAAAAGGAAAATAGGACTGGTTTGTTTAATTGTCTTGTGACTTTAACTGAAGAAATAAGGCAGACTGGGCAGGCTGCCCACCTGGGAACTGTTGTCAACATCTGAGTCATAATAATTGCGAAGACAACTGTATCCAGGTCGGAGCCTATTCTAAACACAGTAAAATAACTAAAAACTTTATGTAAGGCACAAGCGAGAATACAGCAACTATCAAGAGATGACATTTGATTTCTTTATGATCAGTAACTAGTTTCTACTTTGGGGCATTCTCAGACCAAGGAAGGGAGCAGTGGGATGATGAGGCATTGCCAGAGCACTTGCAGGCATCTGTCTGTCATTGCGTGCGTACCACAGCATACAACTCTAACTTCATCCCAAATTTTCAAGACACAAAGCTTTGTGTCTCGCTTCTAGTAAGAAGACTATTAGATTCCCTGGCTGAGTATTTCGATTTCATGCTTCTTCATCCTGATTAGTTATTCTCGTTTAAAAGTCGTGTTTTCACATGATTTACTAATTTTGGATTTTCTCCAAAGCTGCACATGTTTATGTTGTAACAGGTACAGACTGATCTGTTTTTACAGAGTGAAGAAGAGTGTTCTGCCAGCTGTAACTAACTGAGCAAAGCAGCTGAGCACAAAGCACCAATTCTTTTCCCCTGCTTTGTCCCAGCTCTACTCCAAAGTGCCAACAGTTCCCTCAGCTGCACAACTGTCCCCTTATTGCCAACATACGCTCGAAGCACTTTTCCTACCTAGAAGGGCAAAGACGACCACTCTTCCCCTGAGCTATTGCTCCTTGTAAAAGGGCCAGTGGGCTGCTCCCTGTCAGGAATGTTAGGATATTCACAGGACTGGCTGGCATCCAGGAAGTCTCCAAGCACTGCTTAGAACACTCTGAAAGATGTTCCAGAAGAACTTTGAATTTATACCTATTTAATTACGACAACTAAAGCTGGGTCAGATCTGATAGTGGCCTGGGGAATTTAAAAAACAAACACTAGGCCAAGCTGACAATTCATGCATTAACTGTTCATCACCTTTCATCAGCCCTGTAATTAGCAGAACAGCTAACACCAATGCTCACGTTAGACATACATAAAAAGCATCAAGCATGGGAAAGCTTTTTTTTTTTTTTTTTTTTTAAGAAACAAAGTAGTAATTACTTGGGTACATGAAGTGGCATAATTGAGATGCACTTGTGTCCGCAAAGTCATGTGAATAGAATGAAAAAGGTGAAAACAGGAAAAAGCAGTATTTGCCGGGTGTAGCGTTTAACATCATCTATTTCAGATTTAGCATGCTGTCTTTTTTTAAAGCTAAATTTTTAAAGCTAACAGGGAAAGGCATAGTAAATCATTGACTGATTCAGACCATGGATCCATCTAGCACAGTACTCTGTCTTTGACCACGGCAAGAAGAGCTGCACATGAGCCTGTCCATTTCTTTTAGTATCTCCCCAGCATTCAAGACACCAGAGATGTCAGCTGGTACAGCCTTGTGTAATCCTTGGAGTAGCTGTTTACAGGTGTGATGTCTATGAATTTTGTCTAATCCATTTTTAAAGCTGATGATACTGTCTGCCTTCACAACCTCCTGTCACAGACAGATCCAGAAGTTTACAGTCTGCTTGGCAAAATACTTTATCTATACAGTTGCAGCTCCAGGACCAAGGTTTCATCAAAAAAAAACACATGAGTAGAAAGAAGAAAAAATACTGATAGATACTAAGTCTGAAAAAACCATGACTCCAGGCTTGTCCATTAATTCAGAAAGCTGAAGTATTTCACCTTTTTCACTGCTGTAAACTGCTTAAAACACTCACGAACCTCACAGATACAAAACTGAACACCTTAGATTTATAAGTTACCAGAAGTATGCATTTTAAAAGGTGATTTTGTTTTTCATAAAGCAGTGCCAAATATGCAAATTCGGGTTTTGAACCAACACGTTTACATTTTTTTTCAAGCAGCACAAATTATACTAACAAGAGATGCACATATCACCTTTCTTTCAAGCTGGTGTCCTATATATTTCTATTATATAGAAATACACTTTGAAGGGCATGTATTTCTTTTCTAGAAGACTACAGAACTTCTTTTCCATGTACCCATATCCAATGAGAGCAAAAAAATACAGAATTAGCTGGAGTCATAGCAATTACTGCTTCAGTTTGAAAGCCAGTCATGTTTTAGATGCAAGAAAATAGTAGTAACCAACTGAAACTGAAATTATATCATAATTTAATAACTGCATGTTTATGTAATCTACTTGGAAATATTTAGTTCAGAAGCAATTTCTGAGTTTATACATAATTTTTATGTTAATGACAAAACTATAACAACTGTAAACAAGATTTCAGCACTTTTCAGTATGTGCTGAAACAGTGTGCTGTACTACTAGGCTCTCAAGACTATTTCACTTCAAATTGCAAAGGAATGGTGTTCCCAGAGCTCCTCTAAAATCTTTATGGGTGGTAAAGGGAAAGGAAGAAATCTCTACCTCACAGTCTGTTCATTCAAAGTTATTAGTTATTAGATTTTATAAACATGATTGCACAAAACAGCAGATACACAGTTTTATATTAGACCACTGCTACAACAAACAAATCAAGTTTGCAAGCAGAGCACAACATCTAAAAGGAAGGAAACACAGGGAAAGGAGTCACCACATCTGAAAACATTCAAAGGCATGCTTGCAGTTAACTTACTGCTTACTGTATCACAATGATTTTTGAACACCCAAAGATGCCAAATCATCATCCAAAGCACATAGAGTGTTTATTAATAATACAAGGAATTGAAACGGCAAAGAGATATTGAAGAGAAAGAAACAAACATACCAAATCTAGAACAGAGATTGCTGGCACTGCAGTCTGCTGCAGGTAGTAAGAAAGGGGGAAAAAAAAGAAAGATGCACAGTGAAAATAAAGATAGGTTCGACTTGTGCTATTTCAAAAGCATTTTCTTTTATTTGTTTAGTCAGCTGCTTTAGAACAAGGAACTGAATTGACATAATCCTGGAATACAGAAATGAAAACAATCCCAAATTTTTATTAGTATTGCTTTGACTCATTCAACACCTCAGTAGTTCTCCAGAGATGCTACTTACTGCATCTCTAGCAGTGAAATGTAACCAAAATCAAACAATAATTCAGTTCAAGACAACTGTTAATTTTTAGTTTCAAAATGTTCCAAAAAGCTGGAAGAACTTTATGCAAAAACAGTGTTTTAAATCCAGCACTTGCAGAGAGGACTGATAACAAGTTATGCAATACAACTGGCTTTCTTTTAACGACACACGGCTTTCTTAGCCTTGCTACAGTAAAATTTTAAAGACAGTTTGTTAAAATGGCAGTTCTACTTGGAATTTTTTATGCCCGTAGGTAACTGCCTATGTGCTACAAATTACACGTTAGCAATGCTGGGCTTTAACGCAACCAGTTTGCCAAATATAGATTTCGCTTTTCCTTTCTTCAGTTTCCAAGTTTGAGGTATCTATTGTTTTACACAATAATAAAGTTAGCCACAAGAAAAAAAAAAGGAAAGCAATGCAGACTGCAGTGAATATGAGAAGAGTAAGTTTAGGAAATCAGGCTGCCAAAACAATCCTGAACTCAACTACTACTCAAGCCGCTAGCTATTTCTGAATGTCAAAACAACCATGTCCAAACATTTCTCAAGAATTAAACACTGCTTATCACAGAATTAAGTCAACTTTTCAAGACAAACACACAGAAGACACTCAACATATTACAGAGCTAGTTTTTAAGCCTGGCAAAGCATAGCTATTGGTATGTAACTTGGGTATCCATGCTATTATTCAGAAAAGAACAGATTTTCCTACAGAAACTTTTTCTTATTAACAATAGATTTAGCAGATTCTGAGAGACAAAAGCTACCAGCAGAGGGATTAAAAACTTCATCATACTATTCAGTTGTATTATCTTATTACATATGAGCTTCCACAGAACTGAAGCTAAGGTAAGCAAACCTTGTCAGATGCTGATCAAACAGGACACCAAGCAAAATCCAGGTATGTGTGAGCTGGAGCCCCAAACAGGGTGTATTAGTTGTTACAAAACTCAAAATCATATGGTTCAACCCAATGCTTCCCACTGCCGGGATCAGCACTAAGGTGGTGGTAAAGGTAGAGGTAGCAGCTTCCTTTACTTGGAGCAGACCAGCAAGTTGGAATCTCCATTCAGTTCACAATTCCCTGGAAGCACTCATGTCATGCGCTCATGTCCAAGACTATAAAGAAAAATCCTTGGGAGTAAATATACTGGGGGTGGGGGGAGGGAGGGAGAAGTCACAGGATTTTTGTTCCTCGTTCTCCTACATACTTTCAAAATTTCAAATGTTTTTGCTTTCCTTTCTGTAAGCAATTTTCTACCATCTTTTACCTTTTAATCATACTCCAGATACATGGCAAAATCCCTTTATCCAAAGGGAATTTCTTTCCCCAAAACCAGAAAAGTGAATTCAATTGCTAAATCTATAAAAGGCAGCTTTGATACTTCTATAATACATCATTTAACTGGTGAAGCCACTCTAAGTTATTAATTTTAAAATTCGAGGTATTTAAGAAAGCTTCATCCTCCCTTACCCTGTAAGAACATCAAAACACTCAGACAAAGCATGAAAACCCACCAAGCTAGATATTTACAATACTATTGTCTAGAAAGGATTATCCCCTTTTACCCTTGCTCTTCTTTCTGCCTCCAGTCGCTGCATGATGAGCATAGTATCCACATCATCATCCTCCTCTTCATCATCATCTTCATCCTTTTGTTTCGATTCTTGAAGTCGCTTTTGGAACTGCCACTCAAGCATGAGTTTGCGGAGGCGGTCATTTTCTTCCGCTGTACGATCAGGCTTGTTCTGAAGCTCCTGAATCTCTTTACTCAGCATGTCCACAATGTGCATCTGTTGCTGCTTCTCCAGTTTCTCCTTAGCATCCCGTTTCCAGGGATCTGGAGAGAGGCTGTCACTAGACGACAGTTCTTCTTTGCTGATAGTAATGTACTGCAGATCTCTCCGCTCAATAGTCCGAGGCTGCTGCTGGGGCTGCAACTCTCGAATAACTGTTTCTTGAGACCTCTGCAAAGTTGAAGGTTTTTCTGATTTCACTTGCTGAAGGGGAACGGGAGGAACCACAGGCTGAGCAGGAATTAGTGGCTGAGAACGCATTTGGCCTAATTTTCTCTCCTGCTCACGACGTTTCCTTTCTCGTTCTTCTTCCAAACGTGCCTTTTCCTTTTCATACCACCTCTGATGCTCTTCTCTTTTTTTACGCTCAGCAGCAGCTACCTGAGAGGATGCTTGTGCTCCTATCTGGTTTGGAGGAGGAGGGGGAGGCAGAGGCAAATCCATTTGTAGTTCATCAAATTCGGCTGCATAGTGCACCGGAGGAGGCGGTGGTGGAGGGGGAAGATCTGTTCTGATGGGCTGGGAAATGGCCACTGGAGTCGGCTGGCTACTAGCTGGAGTTTTCCAACGGCCAGGTCCACTTTTAGCTAAACAAGAACCAGGCGAGACTGGTTTGGAGGAATGGTTCAGATGCTCCTGGCTAGATGTGCTGGAATCCACGGACGAATTCATCCACTGGTCGCTGTCTGATTTCCGATCAATGTACTCGACATCCTTCCGTATAACAACTTCCAAACGATTCCTCTCTGGCTGGAAAACTTTATCTCTGAGCTCTTCCTGGGAACGAGCTACACGCTGAAAAAAATTTAAACAAGGCATGTATATCATAGTCCGTCCATATTAAAACATATTTGAAAATGGCTTACAAAACACATTCTTATTACTGAAGGTAATTACTTTTCAGCATTTCCATGCCCAGTAAGTTTCCCCAAACCAACAATAAAATAGTCTTCCCAGTCTTCTTAACTCATTTCTGTGATAGAAGACCTAACAAGCTCCAAAATGCCTGTGAACTGGACTAGGAGGAAGGATGAATGCAAAATGGAGTTTAAGCTGAAAACCTCCCCAGCTCGCAGAGTTTCTCAGGACTATCCCTGACACCCCCTCCCCCACATGTGAGTACAAGAGTCCTGGCAGTTCTGAGCAGTGGCTCAGGAATACCAGCTCTGCCATTCAGGCTTCAGCTGGCTTGACTGAACATCTTTCCTACTGGAAAAGCAAACAGAAAGGCTGCCGAGAGAGAGAAAGGGAGCCTCTGCCCACCCTGCCCCATTAACGGGCGAGATGACCCGCAGGAAGCTCTCATTACTACAGTGCCATTCAGGGTACGGAATCCGGGCAGGCAAGTCTGATTCTACCTACTCCTGAGGCACGGGTGTATTGGTCTGACATTTTGTTACTTTTTAGTGCCTCAAACACCAAGCCTTTTTCTATACAAACTTGGGGTCTTCTTGCACTCTGCAACGACCTGAAAAGGAACACTGGACCATAAATTAGGTTTATCAGATCTGTTAATGATTTTCTTGAAGCAAATATTCCTAGTTTGAATGTTAGGAACTAGTAAGCACTGAACACATAATGCACCAATTATCAACAACTGAGAGAAGACTAACAAAGCAAACTCCTTTTCTTTTCCTCCATCAGCGACCTTAACCATGACCTCTAAAGAATGCCTTCTTTGAGAAAAACAAGTGTATTTTTTATGCTCTATTAGTCCAATAGAGCTGAACACACAGCTATTTGTGTTAGATTTGCTGTAAAGATGCACCTAGCCAAACAGTTTGCTAATGCCTTCAGAACAGAAAAGAGGCATTTAGCAGCTGTTTTTATAAGCCCAGTTCTCACTGCAAAGATTAAAATCATAATTTTAAAAAAAAAAAAAAGGTCTATTTTCCTCTAATTTTCAACTTAAAAGAACTATTGTATAGCAGGTAAAAAACTGTGAACACTTTCAATGCTTGTAAGGAGATAAAACTTCTAGCCACTTGCCTTATGAAAATGCTTTTCTGCACTGCATTCAGCCTTAAGACCATAGCTCCAATTCGGTATCAGTCAACAACTTTAACAGATGGGCTTCATCTCACCAGTTTTAACCACCTCATCTAAGCTATTCACTTAAGCTTATCTTAAGCAGGGGAGAGATGCGTGTCCAGGCAGCAATTATCATAGAATCTGGTTAAGACAAATGGGCAGAAACCATTCTCTAGAGGCAGGAGCCTCCCCCTCTCCCACCAGTGACGGAGAGCACCTGGACATTAATTATGCAGGTAAGATTAGGTGAGATAAAATAATGAAACCTGAAAGAGTTAAGCGTGGAAGTTCAGCAAAATATTTAAGAATCTGTTCACCACAGTCATTTAATACACAGCATTCTCCTTCAAAATGACCATCCTATTTTGGCTACAACACCTATACATCTATTTTCCTAACAGCTCAAATAATTAGAATTTGATATCTATAATATTAAACAAACAAACAAAAGCACTAGTTTTTTATTCAATTGACTTTTTACTGAATTCACTTGCCCATACATCTATGAGTCATCAACAAGCAACCATCTCAAGGTAATTTACATGACACTGCTTTTCCAAGAGTAAGACATAATGAGCCTGGTGTAAGGCTGTGCTTTTATCGCAAATTAAGAAATAGCAGGAAAAGACAGGGAAAAAAAAAAACCAACACTTTTTCTCTGTGTTTTTAAGTCTGGTGGATTAGAGAAAAAGATCATCCAGTAACTGGGATTTAGTAGATCTAGGTTTAATTTCCTGTATGATTTGAGTGAAGTTCTCATTTACAAAGAGCAGAACAATACTATTTTTGAATTTGTAAAGGGACAAATGGGGTAAATTAATTTCATGTCAAGATGCATCTGCACTTTGATGATAGATACAACTTGAAATTATATACTTCTTTTTTTAACTGAGAGCAGGGAATGTTTCAGTGAAGACTTTGGACAGGTCTCAAAGTACTGTTTCATTTCAATTTTAATACTTCCCTTTGTCACTTAAACAACACACCCTTCAAGCAAAGAGATTTTTCCACATAAACCTTTTTGGAAGAATGGAAGATTTAGGTTGTTCTTCAGAAAACCATAAAACATTTTACAAGACAAACCATACTAGCATTTGCACCCTATTACCTCTAATGGGGGATTAAAACATCCCAGATGACAGGTCTGCAGAACATGTTAACAAAAATTTTACGAATGGAAGAAAAATAATTAAAAAAGGCAAAATGAGAAGAAAAAAACAAACAACAAAAAAAAGGCAGCATAGGCTTACTGAATCTAAGCCCATCCTGAAAAAAGTATAGTTGTTCCCCTCTTGTGGTAAAGTTTCTCCTCAGCAGTTCAGAGATTATAGAGAGCTGTCTATTCTGAAAAATTGTCTCTAGTAGTCTGGGCGTGGAAAGCAAGCAGTTTTTTTCTGGTTTGTTTCTTTATACTGAAAAAAATTACTTCTCACCTGCATTGTAGCATTGATAGAATGATTGCTCTCTGCCTGGATCTGTGGTTTTTCTTCATAATTTGGCCACTGACTCTGAGCTGGACCCATTCGATCCTGGGACTTGGAAGCTGGGAATGTGAAATATTCTCTAGTATAGGTCTGTGTTGGGATGGGATAAGCTTCAGGTCGTGGTGGCAGAGTCTGTTCCTGAAAAAGGGAGAAAGCATGTAAGGTAGAATCTTCTTATCACATAGATCTGTATGGAAGACTGTTCCAAACATGCATTTCCCAAATGTTTTCTTTTGGGTCATAAGACCATTACTCATCTGGGACAGGAGATAAAGAGGTTGTCTAGTATAAAACGTAACTATGGTTATGATTTATGTTTTTATGGTCTCAAAGCGAGTACGCAATACTGTACAAAGCCAAGAAATCACAAGGACAAGTTCATGGACAAAACTTGATGAAATCACTGAAAGCTGTCCCAACGTTTCATTAGCTGTAATAAGCAAAACCCCCACCCAGTCACTAGCACCAGGACTGCATTCAAATAGTTAAGACACTGGTTTGACTCAAGCACACTGATGCTATTGATAGCTAAAGAAAGTTAAATAGCCAGCATTTTGCTTGCCACTTCTGACCTCTGTACAAAGATTTCCAGTTGAGACTGAGGTTATTTTGGTGGTAGTTCCAGATGCATAAGCATTCTTTCCCCCAGGGCTTGGAGGCTGATCTGTTGGAAAATTAAAGGAAGCATTTATGTGACTGTTAATAATAATTTACAGAACTTAATAAAATAAAATAACTATGATTTTTCCTTTAAACAGTTCTAACAAGAAGCTTGCCTTAAATGTTACTACTACACTGGTATTTTAAACTTAATCCACTTTTAAAAACAATCAATCCCCTTTTGAATACAACAACCTCTGAAATTACTGGTAGAGGCAACTACTCCTAAAAAAGGGATAATCTTTCTTACTTGCTACATTGGGACTGGATCGATGATCAGCTCTGTTCTTCATCAATCTGTCATCCCCTGGCAGCTTCTTTGGTTCGCTGTACTCTGTCCACGGCAGCTGAGGACTCTCAGGTGATCCATTTTGAGTGGAGTTGTTATACAGCTCAAATCCTTCACTCTTTGGTCGGGGTTTACCTGAGCCACGGCGGTCAGAAACTGTAACAGTTGGATATGTATTTTCTCCCTTTCACTTATATTACCTACTGCCTAGCATATTCTTTTTCAAACCAGAGCTACCCTGCATTAATATTTAAAAATTAGGTCACAGTAAAGTGAATGCTAGATTTTAAAATTTGTACTTCTTCAAATGTGCAATCTCAATCTTGTATCAAGTACCAATAGAGGATTCCTTTGATTTTTATTCTTCCAAAGAGCTTTTGAAAAAGCTGTCACAATATCTGGAAAAGCCAAATGTGCTACACTGAAAGGTCTCTTTCTGACTGAGGCATATGGCATCTGAGATGGTGTTGTAAACTGTGATAATAAGGATTTGTTCTTTTAACCCATACTTTTCCACACTGTAGTACTACCCTGTAAGTAGAAAAGGTCTTCCTTGACAAAATGATTTCCTTCAAAATGTTCTTTTATGTCTTTTGTTAGTTCCCTGAAGTAGGATGATAAAATACAACATGGGAGAAACATCCAAGAACTTCTTATGATCAGACACAGAAACTTTAGGCGATAAGTTTCAACATTTCTAGCTTAAAAAATAATTAAAATATAAATATTAAATGGCAAAACACATTCCAGGGGCTTCTGTCTCTCTCTTAGTAATTACACTGGACTCTGTGGTTACAAGGAAGTGATATTCTGAGAGCAGGAGAGAAACTCTTATGAAAGGGGCAAAAAAAGCCATCAAGTTTAATGTTCTTTGCCTTCACTATATTCCATTTGTTAAAAAAAAAAATTAATTCAAATAAGAAGCGTGTTTAAATGCATAATTAAGTTTTAAAAGGCACATGTGCAAAGCATTTATTAACAATTAGACTAGCATAATCTTAACAATATTTAAAACCAGATGAAGTTCTGATAAGAAAGGAAATGGGTTTTTTTCTGTGCAATTACATTTCTTTTCTGTTTTAGTATTATGGTAATATTTTATAAGATGTTGTAAATTATTATATTTTTTGCATTCTTATAAATACAGAAAGCAGACTTATAAAACTGTTATTAACACAAATAAAATTAGTATATTTACCTCTTTGCATCATTGGGGATGGCTGATTAAGCAGGGTTGCCAGACCATGGTAAATTGCTCCTTGTTTTGCTACTTCTAGTGTTACTACAGAACCTGTCCTTGTCATAAGTTCTGCTGCCCTGCAATAAAAGCCAAAGCAAAAAAAACCACAAAATAAAATTAGGCACTGTACTACTTCGTTCTCCTTATTATCAGTTTGTATCTTGTCATTTCTCACCTTTATTCTAGCAATCTTTTGTTTGACAAAGCACTCTTTTTCTAATTAAGACTTAAAGTCACTTTGAAAAAAACTAGCAGATGATGACTAGAAGACATGTACAGAGACAACACCTTCTCGCAAGTACTGTTTATTCACAGTTTCTGCATTAAAGGTCAGAAGCCAAAATATTTAAAATTAGAGTTAAGTAAAACTGTTCAATCTACGTAGATAACCCATATCATATACAGAAAACAGTACACAAACAGTTGAACTTGTTACTAAGGTTATTCACAGGCAGTTATCAAAAGGCAAGACAAAGCCTAAAATGTAAAAAAATGAGCTTCTGCCCATTTCAGTAAGTTATTAATCTAACATTTTCTTCATGGAAAGACAACCAAGCAAAGCATTCTGTACCTTTCCTGGGACAGGCCCACCAAACTTCGACCATCCACACTAAGCAACTGATCCCCTGCAGCCAGACGACCATCCTAAATATATATCAAGAGAAGAAAATTCATACACCAATACTAACATGGTCGAAATAAAAACAATTATTCACACACACTAGTTAACAAAGGATTTTAGAGCATTTCCAAAGGATCTTTCTACCTTTGAACATCTGATAATTAAGAGTATTACTAACCACATCTGCAGCGCCTCCTTTCACAACAGACTTGACATATATTCCAAGTTTGTCTTGACCAGCACCCTACAGAGAAAGAAGCATTAATTTATTTAATTTGTACTTGATCTCTTAAGCATTCCACAAGTGTTAATCAGACATTTTACATGCCTAAGTAAACCTCTATCTTCTCACTACTTTTATATATTTCCAAACTAGAAAAAAACTCCCCCGCCATATAGAGAAGAGTTACATTCATTTAAAGTCATAAGAAAAATTTAATACTAGGCCTATTAAAATGGCAAGCTTTTTTAGAAACAAAGAATACTTGGTCTTAATGCAAGTTTAAATAAGAAAAAAAAAAAATCAGCTAAAACTTAAAAAGTTTGTTCTAATCCCCTTCTAATAAGAAATACTTATTTCCACTTTTACATGCATGTTATTATTTACACCTCATTGTTTTATGATTCAAAAGAGTGCACTGTTTCTCTTGCTAATAACCCAACGAAACAAGGTAAATTGCAGATTACAGGAAAAAGAAATAGAAGTGTTTTTTACATTCATTAGGACTGTAAAGGAGCTAGTGTAAAGGAACAAAGAGCGCCTCTAGCTTTACATAAACAAGTAAAGCAGACATAATAAGTAATTTAGAATTGACAGAGCTAATATTTAAGTCTACCGCAAAACCATGCGACTTTGTTCATAAAACACCTTCCTCATAAGTATTCTGCTGAATTTTGAAAGGACTGTTAACAATGAACTTATTGCAAGACAACCAACAGATTCAAGACAAAAGAATTTAAGCACCTATTCAAGCCATGCTGTTGCGTCATCCACATGCTCCAATGTACAAGACACCACACAAATCAGTCTAGCTGTTAGTATCACAAACCTTTCAATTGTCACTTACGTTGTAAGACTATCATTTGTGTGTTCATTATCTACTACAGCAAAAATGGTACCGTTTTACTCTGCAAGTCACTTAGAAGAGTGCTAAGTACGTTATCAATGGAGTAGTCTTAATTGTAACATATTTCTAAAATAATCTCTCAAGTTGCTCTGATATTGAATATATATCTTCCTCTTTTCTTTCCCCCCTGCTTTTCCAACTCTTTCCTTTTGGCAGCAAAAGCATTCATTACTCCCACTGCTATAATAAAGTAAATAAGAAACAAGGTGAAGATTATTCAAAAGCTAGTGTTGTACATACAGTTTTCTAAGCAAGTGAAAGACCTATTTTTATTCATTAAATCTTGAGTTAATCCCAAATGTTTACACAAAAGCCAGAGAAAAGGAATTCTTTCAAGTCTCATGATTCCAGATTAACATTCTACGTGCCCAAATTTTTCATAATAATTGCTTAAGTCATATTTATGAATAAAAAGGGAAAAATACAAACAATAACTGAAATAAGGGCACTTTCTTTGTCTGGAAAGAATATAAGGGCAAATAAAATAATTTAGTTTCTTTTTGGGTTTGGTTTGGTTTTTTTTTTAAAGGCTCTAAATGAATTTGGCAGAAACTGCAGAATATTTTTAACTTTATACCAGAAAAAATGGTTAAAGTTATGAGAAACAAGTCAGAAGATGGCTAGATAAATGTAATGAAAAATGAAATTTTTCAATTTTTCTTTTTATGAAGACTTAGTACTCCCTCCTTCCCCTCTCCCCCCAGGTAATCAAGACACACATAGGGAAGGATTGTCTGGTTGACAGAACAACTAGACTTCCAAGAAGGACGATGCAAGATGTCTCAGCAGGACTTCAAGACTTTAAGGTGACATGCAAGAAGGAACTTGTCCTTTTATTTTAGTAATATATGGTTTGATAATGGATAGGAAGTTGTTAGTTTTCACAAGGAATGGAAGTTTTCAGGGAAGCCCTAAATGAATGTGCTGTTCACTAATGTACCTAAATGTATCAGATGTAAGTTTGATCGAGTAAGTCAAAACCAAGAGTTGGAGAAGGATCACATGATCCTGATCACTGAAGCCATAATGGGGTGAAAACGTATTTCACTGGTCAGAATATGAAGTAATGCTCCAACCTTCTAAGGTACTGCTCCCCATCAGGGCACTGTCAGCAGAACAAGTTACCAACTTCCCTTGTTGGTAACCGAAAATTAAATTAAAGGGTTTATATGCTCCTTCCTCTGCCTCCAACAACTTAATATACCTAAAGGCAAGCTCCTTGACTTCCAAAGGGCAAAACAGTCAATAGCAACTCACTCACCCACTTGTAGTTACAACCTCCTGTATTTGCAGGGACCAAATGGCAGCTTTTCTTGGAGGCCAGACTGACACAACAAAACCAGATGCCTCTGAAGACACCTGGGATTGACAGCACTTCTATTCCTTCCTAACTTCAAAGGATGCTGCTAGCAAGAATCTTATCCCCTTGGGTCCAGAAATTAAGGCAAAAATCTGCCTAATACACAGATTAGGTAAAAACAAGTAAGCCTTTGGAAGAGCACTGCCACTTAGAACAGCACATGTAATAATCAAGCAATTTTGGAGTTCTGACTTTGGTACTCAGGTATTACATTAGATGCTATTTCCATCCATACACATCACCTTTCTCATGCTTGATTATGGTTGTTAGTGCACATTAAATGAAGTTGAAAACTTCGGCATAAGCCCATGGTATGTGCATTGGTTTGCAGATAGTGATGATATAAACATTTTCGATTGCACGAATATCCATATAGTAGTTTCTAAACTGGCTTTATCTCCTTGAGAAAGATCCTTCTAATCTCTATTTTCAGAGCCATCTTAGATCAGCTCAAAAATCTGGAAGCCAAGAGAACTAATAGAACAGAACAGACAAATCAGAAACCACCACGGTCAGTAAAAATCTAAAAGGGTCACATTTACAAAACTGTTTGGAATTCTGGTTACCCCCTTACAAAACAACACCAACAGAACCATGAGGCTCAGAGGATAACAAGGGTGATCAGAAACATGGAACAGCTTTCTTGGGAGAATCAACTAAATAGACATGGACTCCTCAGCTCAGCAAAAGTCAAGGAAGTAAAAGCCAACAGGATTATGTGTTGCACTGACAGGATTATTTATCATCTCTAATCAGCCAACAGAAAAAGCTTTCTTACTTCTGTTATCATGTCTATCATATTTTAAATAGTAAAACACAAACCCAAAACCAAACCAAACACAACAAAAAACCCCACCCAGAACATTTTCCATAGGATTTCATAATTAAATTGGAAACACCCAGGAACAGGACTGCTATAGATGCCTCAGGGTAAACAGAATCACAGATTCATGGCGGGGCTCTTCGAGGCCTTTGGAAAAATACCCAAACAACAAAACCTCCCTAAAACAGATATAATGCGCTCTCAAAGAAATTCTGAAATTACAGAAAGCTAAAAACCAGGAGGAACCACAGAATCATAGAATGGCTTGGGTTGGAACGGACCTTAAAGATCCCTTGCCATGGGGAATCGCATCCACTAGACCAGGTTGCTCAAAGCCCCATCCAACCTGGCCTTGAACACTTCCAGGGATGGGGCATCTACCACTTATCTGAGTAACCCGTTCCAGTTCCTCACCATCCTCACAGTAAAGAATTTCTTCCTTATAACTAATCTAAACTTACTTTCTTTCAGTTTAAACCCACTCCCCGTTGTCCTATCACTACATGTCTTTCTAAAGGGCAGTTCTGGCAGGCCCCCTTTACGTACCGGAAGGCCACAATTAGGTCAGGTCAGGACTCTCACTTCTGGTTGAACAATCTCAATTCTCTCAGCCTTTCCTTGTAGGAGAGGTACATCTTACACTTGTTCTTTGTCTAAACATCCCACAGCTGGAAGATACCGCATCACTCAGATTTTAGCTCTAACCGCTCCCATACTCTAAGCCTGACAGTAATTCTTCATTATGATTTGAAGGAGTTGACATTTTACTCCTCCTTCCTTCTTTTTCCATGTTTTCATGAAGTCTATACAGTTTGTCAATCTTTTCCTGTTCTTTTAAGGGAAGTTATGGGCAGATGTGTTAGCTCTAAATCATCTCACAAATACAAACCTGGTGGATTTTGAAAGCATAAAAATTATATTAAAAATATATTTGTTCAGATTACATTAAAAAAATCTTAAATTAGCTACCACACCTACTTATATATTATCAGGACCAATGATTTTTTTCTCTGTCTAATCTACACGTCACTTGTTTCTAACAACATGCATGTGCTTTCAGATGCTTGGGAAGACTTCTCACTAAGTATCCTTAAAACCAAGTCATCATCCTCCTTCAACTTTTACCCTAACCTTTATAGTAATTTCAATCCAAATTCTTAATTTCTGTTGAAATAGACCCAATTTTGCTTTGGTTCCACCTTCCAGGAGATTTCATTAGAAGGAAATATATAATTATTAAGGACACAAAAAGGTTGTTGATATGTAGTTAGTTACATATACTAAACTCCAAAGTGAGTAAAATTCTCATATATGCCACATGAATTTTTGTGTTCTCATTTACTTATATTTAAATAAAAGAGGTTTTTCTGTAAACTACTTATTAACCTGATTTTCTATCAAAGGAATGTGAAGGTCAACATAATTAAAATTACTCCCCCCCACACAAAACAGAGAAATGACATGTGTGTATCAGTAACAATAATTTGGCAAACATTCTTTGCACTTCACTGTATTTTCTCCAATCCTGAATACCAAAAGCACATGTATCCATAAAGTTATTAGTCCAAACAGAAGAACACAACTGAAAACAAGTTAATGACTGTGAAAAGCAAGACTGTAGTAAGCATAAAAAGATGGCTTAGTCTCTCCTCCCAAGATTAACACAGTGAAACCTACAGCATATTTTATCAAATTTACATAAACAAATACAAAATCCCCAAAACCTTTACAAGTATTTTTCAAAAAATAATGTAGTATATTCTAGATTTTAAAAAAAGCTTAATCCACAGCAGCCTTTACCAATCTATCTGTTTTCTTTCACATTTGATGCAACTTTTTCCTCACAATCCTTGCAGAAAGTGAAACAATATACCCTTTTGAGGAAAAATTTCGGAAATCCTTACACTTAAGTAACGATTTAAGTAAACTTCTACAGGTGTGTAACTGGAAAACCCTCACAAACCTACTATAGCTCCTTCACTTCACCTGGGTGACAATATTCCTGAACTGAACTGCCTGAGTATAAAACTATTCTGAAGACCTCCTTTGTTCAGCTCTAAATAATATCTAAATTACATCAAAGCCAAAACAAACCTTACTGAAAAAAAGGTCTATAAGGAAGGTATTAGCTGAACAGAATTCAACAAATAGGGAAGTGTGGACTGAAGAAGATAACATGGTACTTAAAAATACTGATATCTCAAACACATCAGATCTAAGCTTCAAAATGAGAAACACCTCCATTTTGTGGTTTTACAATATAGTTAAAGAATCAGTGCAAAAAAACGACCCAGATAAAATGGTATTAAGCTCAGAGAACAAGTTTGGAGGCTAGCAGTGGATCACTATTTACACATTTCAGTATTTTAAAAATAATGTTATGTTAAATGAATTACAATTACACTGGCACTGCACTCATAAAGAATGTCAGGAAGAAACCCACCTGTCTGCTCACATGCTGTCTCACACTTGGAGCTGCGCAGGCACTACTGTGTTGTGCCAGGTCCTATGACAGACCTGGCTGGAGGCTAAGTTGATCCCCACCTCCAATTCCACCGCCCCACCCCCAATAAAACCTTTGTTTTCAACTAAATCAGCTTCCTAGACTTGTTTACAGCACGGCACAACTGTTCATAACCTTACAGGAAAGGAGCTGCTAGGAGGGGGCTGGATCATTAAGAGAGTTTGACTCCACTATTTCGTGAATAATGTGATTTTTTAATGCAACAATTTTAACTGTTTGAAATTCATAAATCCTACTATAGGTCACCCATTGACCTTTCAAGCAGCTCTGGGTAGTGTCTGCAAAACAACTGTATTCTAGTGTAAGCTGAGCCCCAGAACAATTCCAAACCAACCAAACAGCCACATACATGCAGATCCCCACACAGAGAAGCAAACGACACAGTGGAACAATTTCTTTGGTTTAAGCTTTTGACAGCCTGCATGTCAAACACACCAAAATGACACTTTCTGACTTGGCCATGTCCCACCCATTCCTCTTCTAAATGTAAAAAATTCCAAACTTTATTTAGCAAGGGATGGAGATGAATGACGTATGTAGAACTGAAGTAAATGCATCCTGCTAAAAAACACAATGCACTTTTACTTACGTAATTGCACTGTGGGATAAAAACATCACCCCTTTTTTCCCAGAAAGCCTTATTAGGCCTCTGAGTAAAAACACGGAAAGATTCTTCAAAATAATCTTCTCCATGCTTGGGTTTATTCATCTTTAAGATGTACATAGCCAACACATGAGGGGAAACTGAGGAAAACTATTAGATCCAGTACCCAGAATGGCTCATATTTGCATGACCTGTATAAAGGGTTTTTTATCACACTTTTTTCAGCACAAGCTGAAAGATGTTAACATATTTCACTTCTAAGTTTGTCATGCATTTTAGTCAGACTGTGAGAATAATTAATCCTAAATTTGCTTTGACTTGCAGGTTGCTGCAGGAATTCTATGACAAAGAGCGACTTTCACATTTAGGTGGAATTTTAATAGATCTTCTAATCCTATTTTGGGGGAAAGACAAACACAGGACACTTCTGCTTACAGAAGTCTGCTTAGAATGGCAACTCACGTCTTTATCCTAAATCTAAATGAAGAAAAGAATGTATGGGAAAATGTTTAAGTGATGAAACTACTTTGTAAAAAATAAACAAACAACGAATCCTCTCCCACTGAGAGTTAGAATAAAAGGAGCTACCAAGTCAAGAGGATAAGCAAAAAACTGAGATATGAAATTATCAATAAATCCAGCAATTAAAACTCACCTAAGTTTTACTTCCCTTAGATCTGGCTTTATTGCATCTGTGTGGCCCCATACATGGTTTGACAATATTTAAAGTGGGATTGAAGAAAGATAGGTAAGCTTTTAGAAAAGAGGACTAGCTTTATTTTTGACAAGACAATCTAGTTGGAAATAGTTCTTATCACAGACCAAACACATATTTAGAAAAATCATAGAAGATGGAATCTAAAATAACCTAAGGTTATAAAGAAAAGCAATGAAATAAAACACAGAGAGAGTTGTTTAAGTTTATTAGACATTTGGATGATGACAATTGTTGAGTTTCAACATCAGTACTGTTCACATGCCATGGGTTGCAGAGTCTGTGCAAATCTAAGTCTTCATTTCAAATTAAATGAAAACTTCAAATTATTGAAGTGGTACTAATTAGGCCCCAGTTCAGTGTTGTTCAACAATGTCCAGCTAACTTTCCAATCTGTCTAATGCATATGAGGAGAACTTAATTGTAGTAAGATATACTTATTTTTCTCGTGGTTTGTACCTGAATCGACAAGAGACCTGCTGATATAACTGAGTAGACCCTACACAGACACTGAAGCATCTGCATCTGAAGTCTACGCATGCAACAAATATTGAAAATCAACTCCCAAATACTGTAAAATACGTGAGTATTGTAACTAAAGTCCCAAAGACTATAAACTCATCAGAAAAAAAAAGTCATGTGCCCCTTCTGGTACCTGAACTGAGTATTTTACAAAATACTATGAAACTTCCTAAATCAATTCTTTTCAAAGTAAAAACCCCTGATCTGTTAGAAGAAACTAAAATTGCAGACTATGTTCCCTATTCCCAATAGAGTGACACGTACAAATGCCAGAATAGCAGATATCATGAACAAGAAAGAAGTTTACACATGAAAAGAGGAAAAAAATACCAGTAGTTATCATCTGACTTGTTTAAGAGGATATTCTACCATTTCTNCATTTGACTTGTTTGACAGGATATTCTACCATTCCTCCATCATGCTGATTTGGGGAGGGGGAATAAAAAGGAATCAGCCTTAAAAAGCAAAACCCCAATACACTTACAATATAAACAGAACCTCACCTGAAAACATGACCAAAGACTGAAGAGCGGAGAACAGTTAACCAGCTAGAACTTCAGCAAGAGTTTTTAGTTCTTTCAAAAAACCCACAACTATTTATCTTGGAGATTAATGAATTCAGACAGACTGGAGCCAACAGAAAACCCCATTAAAAAGCCAACATTAAAATCTCACCTGAGAGATAATTCTTTTTTTTTACCATATATAACACTGGTATATACTAACATAACATTCTTTTATATACAGATACATACATATTCTTCTCTACTAGTTCAGAAAAAGTGTTTATTAAGTATTCACATTTGGAAAACTAAGAAGTAACAAAGTAACAAAGACTCCATAAACTTTCATTTATAAATGTCTTCTAAATAAGGAGTAGGACAACTAGGAAACCTGAGCTAGTATACCACAACATCTCACCTCTTATAAAGGAATTTACTATAGGATTTACTGAATAAACAAATCAAATGACTGAATGACTTTCCTGTAGGATATGAAAGATCAGAAGAACTCTGAAAACTCATGCAATTATGGCAATCCATAGAAGTTAAAGAGCAAATTCTGGCACCTCTGCTCAGTCCATCTTCAACCTCTAGAATGCTGATACAATATATTGAAGACTCATGGCACTGACAGAGGGCAGAGGAGGTAACAAACACTACAAAGGCTAATTAAAAGAGAACCTGGAAGGTGAAGAAAATAATCTCCCTCCCAGACTGCAACCTCAAGCAAAAAAAACCCCAAACAACCCCCCCCCCCAAAAAAAAAAAAAAAAACAAACAACCACCACACAAAAAAAACAACATCAAAAAAAACCTAGAAGTTGGCTGGGAACCAAGTCAATCACACCTTTAATGCATCAAAAGAAAAAAAATACAAAAATATGCTCAGCTGAGACAATGGTATGCAAAGAATTCATACCTGTTGTCCAAATGTCTATTTGCCCCTTTTGAGGCTGGTACAATTTTCTGATCGAGTACAAAAATTCTGTCATGTTAAGCCTAAGGACCAAATGCGGACAATGTGATATAACCTTGTTTTTAAGACAGCCTAACAAGAAACAAGTCATTTTCCATCACATCCACTTATAATCTGGACCATCTATCAAGCAACACACCAGTATACAGTAGTCCATATTTGTTTCTACAATTTGTATTATTTTGCAAGCTCCTCCTTGTTGTAACAGGATTGTGCCCAAAATACTGCATTTGCTTAAAAAAAAAAACAAAAACAAAAACAAAAAAAAAACCCAAAACACAAACCACTACAAAAACTCCAGAATTAGAGAAGACAGCATTAAAAAAAAAAAAAAATTGCAACTACTTCTACAGAGTATTCAGACCAATAAGGAAAAGACTGAGATAAACTACCGTGATCTGAGAGAAGAAACAACTACGCCTACAACAGAAGGATGTAAAATTGAGGATGTACAAAACTACCCTAGTAATGAATTAATAAACATGACAGATTTAATGATAGTATTTAAGGAGTACAGATTTTATTGCTAGTGTTAGTACGATGTCACAAGAGGAGTTTTATAAAACTTCCTTGTCAGTTAGAAAGACACGAGACTTTGGCTCACATACACAATAGCAGCCGTAAAATCAGAACTAGTGCAAGTATGTACAAAGTTGCAGTTTGAGTAACAGGAAGATCAGATACAGAGTTCCTAATGGCAGCATCACAGCTATCCAAGAGTTGATGGAGTCAGCCCCGATGGAAGAAGAAATCCCTGCCAGCTCCTCCTTCCCATTCGTATTTGCCAGAAGAAGCAGCCGCAACAGCACAGTGAAAACAACAGGCAGCTCCTTCCAGTGAGAGTCAAGACACAGCTTCGTTCCTGGGCAAGCCACCCATGCTGGGACGTGCCACACAGCGACCTGCCACCAGCTGCACGGTGTGTCGGAGGTGCTGGGATGCCACACAGCCCCACCAGTATCCCAGTCTAAAGTAGGAGTGGGAATGAATGTCCAACTGTTGACCAGGTGCTAACCTCTTAATAGATAAGATTATCCCCAAACATCATACCCCACTTAACTTTCAGTGGATCGCAGACTGGTCGTACTTTTTGTGAGGTTAGCAAGATTCCTGCAGTTTTAGTAGATCTGTAGAATGACCTAGTTATTTCAATACCTACAGATAAAATTAAAACTACAAAAACTATTATAAGAACACTTCTCTAGTTGTTAGGAATGTCAGTAAAATTATATTAAGTAATTAGGGAAAACTATGAATCTGCAAAACATACCTGCAGGTACAGCACCTAACCAAACTGGTACTGCTGCAAACAATTACCAGGAAGGTCTTGTCATTACTTGTTCTAAACCCTCACTTGCTCACACCCTTTTTGCTTCATATACTTTGTTTATCACTCCAATAAAACTGGAATGATGAACAGATTCCAATAAAGACTGGCATAATCATGTTCAGTTAAAGAAAAAAATACCCTTCAACAACAAGTTTCTTAAAAAACGTTGTATTAAAAGTCTGCTTTTATTTCCATAAAATGCCAGAAAGTCTTCCTAGTGATCTTTCAACACTGATTTGAACATTTCTGTCCTAAATACATATATGTGTAAATGGTTTCATGCTTCACATGTATATTAATATGAAAAACTAGTCCCAAGTAACAGTATTTTACTTTCCAACTGCACTTTGACTGAATTAAAAACAAAAGTGTCATACAGTCACCAACCTTTTCAAAGTAATATTCCAATTTAAGTGGCTTTAGCTACAAAACCTACATGTCAAACCACTCCAGTGGTTCACATAAATCACAGGAGATTGTAAAAAACAAATAACTTTCAAGATTTTATTGGCTTTTCCATAATTATGCAAACATTTAATAAGACCTTAAAAGTATTTTTTTTAAAATAATGTAGATATCACCTGTATTTGTGTATGTACACACACATTCCTCACTGAAATATCAGGGTCTGGTATGTTTCATAATGCTTGAAGGATGACACAAGTCAGTCTTTTTTTGTGAAGCTTCCGTAGTATTTTATAAAATGTAGTTTTTATTAAATACAGGATGAATAAACTGCAACTAAAATGTCTTTAAAGAAAACAGGATAGAAATGTAGCTTATCAAGCCTGATACCAGCCATCAGGCCTGAAATCTTTTATCTGCCTACGCCCAGAGTAGATTTCACCGATTTTTATCACAGCTAAGTCTCTGATTCCAGACTCTTAAGTTCACATAGAAGATCTCTCTAAGTTTTAATAAACATCCTTAAAGGCAAGTTTATGGAACAGAATCAAGTCTCACTCTGACCGCCCAGGCAAGTAATTGGTCTAGAAGCAATTAAATAATCCAAGCTTGTAAGCATTTTAAAAAATACCAGTTTACTAAACTATGCAGCCAGTTTACAAATTTACTCTCTAGGAGGCAAAAGCAAATGTTTCTGACCACCCAAACACTCACATTCCATAAAGCTGAATATATTTTGTAGATTGCATCTGGATGAGAACATATTTCTCTCCTTTAGGTACCAAACATAGTAAATCTAAGACTCCTTGAACTATGTGGTGTCAGCCCACAGACAGGAGAAAGGCCAACTTTGTAGCTACTGGTCCCACCTCCAGTGATGGCAAACTTTTCTGGACTTGAAGATCAGAAGAAAACCCACTTTGTTGGAGAAAGAAAAGGCCTGTGCCACCTCAAGACCAATGCAGACAACTTTGGAAATCTGTCATCGTTAGACAAAATACTTTTCAAATATAAAGGAGGTGAACCAACCTACTGTATGTAGAGCTGGTCTGTTAGTTGTGGCTACAGCTGCTCTGAGCCATGCTGTACCCTGACTTAAAAAGAATTGAAAACTGACCCATCATGCATAAACTTCTGGTTTCAACTTTCAAATAATCTTCCACACTGAGGACAAAAAAAAGATCTCTGGCACTAGACAAAGTACAGTCACAAGCAGGCAAAACATTCCCAATTAAATAAAACAAGCAGTGGAAATTCAGAATTTGGTGCCCATCATCATTATGCAACAGATAAAGAAACATCAAGCATTTGACTGCTATGACCAATTTCATTGCAGCTTTAAGTTGCGTTGGGTGGGAAAACAGATCAAAAATAAGAGTCTTACTATTCAGAGAAAAAAAAGCTAGATTGGCAGCAGTCTGGTGTATCCAGAAGTTCTATTTACAAGTAGCCTCAAAAGGTGTAAAGAAAAAGGACTGAAGAGTTTTGTTGTTCTCTTTAATGGAATAAAGGTTACATTACTTTTTTATAAAACAGTATCTGCAATCAAGATTGACCCACACACAAAGCAAGCAGGTGAATATACCCTCTATCTTCTCACAGGAGAAGCCAGGTCCATTCTGTAATGGGCCGCCTGAAATGGCATTAATAAAATATTCACTACTGTGCTCTTGTGCACATGTAGTTGTTTGGGAATTTTAACAGTATTCAGTATGGAAAGCAGGTACACTGACACAAATAGCTGTAGTGTCTTCTGTGCTAAACAGAAGTATGTACATTTATAACAGTGTGATTTCTCTCACACTCTGGAAATTGAGTACTTCTAAAAGATAAATCTTTGGTGGAAACCAAGGCAAGTACATGAACTAGCTAAAGCAATTGGCCTGAAGGCTCAAAGGAAAAATATTTCATTGAGCTCAAGGAAAATGCATTGCTTGAGCTCTATTTCCCCAAACAAGGGTTAACTTTTTAATGCATGTTTGCTATAAATACTCTGTGAGCAGTGACACACTAAAGGCTATTCAGAGTTATGTACAAATCTACAAGTTGTACTGCAGGTTCTGTGATGCTCTTCCCTGGTAAGGCAACTCTGCTTTCATGTCTCAGCTTAATTATATCTGTGCATCAGGCTTTACAGGCAAGACATACTGGGCAATTTATTTTGGAAAAAAACCCACCCTGTATCTCTGCACTTCTTTGAAGAAACGGCACTTGGCTCTACAGCTAAGGATAAATTATAAGCCAAAAAACCCTCTAGCAAAAACTTCCACGTAACGCTGCTCTGCAGTTCCAGATGGATACAGCTTAATCCAGGATCAGTGCATACACTATCATGTACTATTAAGCACCTAAACTTATACTCTAACTGAGAGTATTACTGATACAGGGAAAAGCCTACACAGAATTTAAGTTCTGAAAGTCTTTTTCATTAACAGAAGTAAAAAAATTAAAATGAAAATGTGTATTAACATGTATCTAAAGGGAATTCTGAAAGTTATTAGAATGCCAGGACTGATTAAGTCCAGTAGAGGAATTCTAGCTAAAGCAGATGTGCACTGTAACTTTTTCAGGCTTGCTAGCAAGGGCCTGCATACAGAGTATTAGTGCCATGAGGAAATGCCACACGAATTTTAAAACTCACTTTGTTCCGGAAGGCCTTAAATACAAATGTCTGGGTCACTCTCTTGCAGTATCAATCTAAATACAAGCAAATAAATAAGAAAAACCACTCTACTTGAGCAGAGCTGAGTTCTCACAGCTACTGAGAAGAAAAGTCATGCTGTGATGGTGTAAGCTTCAGGTCTTACATGGCACGTAAAAGCATTAACAAATTTTATACAACATCTACAGTGCACCAAGATTAAAGCAAAAAACCCTGCTGGAAGTTATGAAACAACAAAAATAGGAAACTGCTAACACACAGCTACTTATTTGCTCATCACAAAGATTAAAGTGGCAATTTACGTACTATTTTATTTCTGTGAGACTGAGAAATCTGCCCTGGAAATGACAATTATATACTCTATTTTCACTAAGGTCCTCCTAAGAAGCCTGTTAAAGCAACAACAGTAGTTCAGACTACTGAGGTGAATTAGTATTGAACATTAAAATAAAAACCCCAAATCCCCACAAAACAACTTATTATTGAAACATTTCAATTAATTCAAGCTGGGAGGAAAGGCCAAAAGATTCCCTTAAATACTCAGAAAGCACAGACACAATAAAATTTCAGATACTGAGGTATATGAAATCTTTAAACCCAGAAAACACACAAAGAGCTAACAGACAGCTTTAAAAAACTCCTATCAACTGTCTATATTTGCAAACACAAATTAGAGAGAACCAAATTTGTATGTTGTTACCATGATTACCTATAAGCATAATTTTCAATTTTGGGAAAAAAAAAAATTAAACGAATGTTTAAAACCACTCCTTCTACATGGATCACCTACAAAATATTTCTGGAGAAAACTTCCAGAAAAATTTTACATCAAAACTTATATTCCTGGTAGTCTCAAATCATTCTTAAATTTAACACCTTGAATCGACAGCTAAATATAAAATGACAAGCAATGGTTTAGGAATTAAAACAACTTAGAATGATTTAATTAACCCTTAAGAACAAACAAGGTTGCCAAATAAACAAGTTATTTATCGTTAAGATGCCATACACTTGTTTTTAGAACACTAAGTCCATTCCCCAGAATATTTACTGCTGCACTGTCACACTCAGTGTTTGAAATGCTTCTATTAAAGAAGAAACACCTTATCACAACTCATCCTATTTTAGTAAGTGCTGTGAAATTACTTAATCTGACCAAGTGTTAAAAATACACTCTGATTTATGTGTCAGTAGGGGCTTATGCATATGTATTTTAAGATGTTTGTATATATTTTTAATTTTTTCTGTTATACTGCTAAAAGACAACTGAGCAAGAAGCTGAAGTGTGCCACACTGAAAGAACTAAATCATACTGTACTAACGAATATAACCAGCATGCAAAGATTTATCAATAAAACCTGCTCAATCATTCTTGCAGAACATGGGAATCCTTTAATTTGTGCAGTAATAACCTAAACAGAATTTAAATGCCTCATCTCCGTGAGCATGTCGAATAAGACACCCTAGCTGCAACCTATTTGCTGTTCAGAAGGGTCTAGAGTATTAAAAATGTTATACTGTTTGGGATGTCAATTTTAATTATTCTACTAAGATTTTCTAAGGGGAAAACAGACTTTTAGAAGAACCTGGATTAAAGCCAACTATATTACAAGTAAACAGATCACAGGTCATGCTACTCATGCTCTGGCACAGTAAAACAGTAGTTACCACACCTGAAACTTTAAATATTAATAGTCACTTCCACAAATTTGAGAAGGGTATATGAAGAACAAGCTAAAAAATTAGTTTTTTCTCTTTAGATTTTAGAAAGTTAGCTACTAACATCTGACTATATTTAACTGCATGCTGTATTACATAGTTGCTACATGAACAAATAGCTACTGGCAGGTTTAAACAAGCAAGAGAGCAGGAAAAAGTACAGGGATAGTAAAACTTCAGAGAAAAACAGTCCCAACAGAAACCTGAACGGACTTACCATGGATTCTGTTCTTCCAACAACAGAAAACCACATTTTGATCTCCGGGACTACAGATCCTTGAAAGAAAAAAAACAATTCTCCACTTCTCTTCCAGCCCTCAACAGCAACCACTGCTCTAGTCTGCTGGATTTTCCAAGATACTCATCAAGATAACTCGGAGCTGGATGCTATGACACAGTGTAGCGTTTATCAACACCAGCTCTATAACCAATACAATATTCAGACTCTTACGTAATCAGTTATGCCGTTCTGACTCCCATCTACTTTAGAGGCTTTATTAAACTCTGAAGACTGCTAGAAAAAACAAAAAGGGAGCCCTTTTGTACTGAAGACAAAAAAACCTCCAAATTAAACAGGAAGTAATGTACTGGCCCACAGATGGCTAAGAAGTCACATGTGAAAGTCCCCAAAAAAGTGATATATTTTTAAAGTAAACTGCATGCACACGCTGCTTCCAAATCATCTGGATTTCATAAAAACTTAACCACAATGTGGTTGGGAGTCTGGCAGCTTTTAACATCTAAACATCTTTCAGGGTTAGAGCAACCAAAGTCTGCACACAACCTCAAATAGCAATACTGTTCCCTGTTCCCGATGCCTGACCACTCCTACCAACTATACTTCCATATACCTATTACAAAAGTTATAGCTAATAAAGCTACAGGAGTATTACTGTAAGAAAACATGCAATACCTACAAAAGGGTAGAACAACAAGTTACCTTTTTGGATCACATATGAAACTACACAGCAGTTTAATTTTAAATTAAAAATAAAATTGGTTTAATGTATTCAGTTTAAGAAATGCTGTTGGGTATTTTCCCAGTTTATAAGAAACTGAAACAAAACCCAAACCAATCCAACACTGTTTACACTGCTCTGGCAGCTAACAGTTGTTTCACAACTAGACTTGTTTTCTCTGCTGTGTTTGCATATAGTGTACACACTTACTATATGTTTGCTCAAAGGGGCTGCCCTGCCTCAGAAAACACCCTTACAGCAAAGTGAGGTGAATTAGGTGATGCACTGTAGTTCTGCTCTCTGGCAGTCCTGGAAGGCCTTTAAAACTTCTAATTAAATAAAATATGAGTAGCCGTGACATAGAAGTAATGCACTTCAACATTTTACCTATCACTAGGTAGGAAGAGAACCCAGTACAGGGTTCCCCAGGGACCTAACATTTCCATCTATTCCTTGACTCGCCTCTTTATCTTTTGTTTTTACATTCATGTACACATGCTTGCAATCCCCTAGTACCCCTAGGTGATATTTCCATCATAATAACAAGCAGGTGCACAGCATTTCAATGCAAGTTGCATCCCTTCTCTGCTTGAAGAACCTGAGCTTCAACTTCAATCCTCTTTTTTCGACTGTAGCAGAGGAGTGGCAATCACTTGATAATTAAGAACATTTGGTGTAAAGGCATATAAAAGGTATTGTATCTGATTTCCCCATTAGAAACTTTCACCTACAAAATCCTTCAAACTAATAAAACCTCAAATAATTAGATGATAAATTTGTTAATGTTTCCTCAGAGATGAGCACAGGTTACTAGGAAAGCGCACATTTTTCTGCAATGGGTAGAAGGAAGAAAAGCAGTCCATTGGAATTATTTTTCTTTATGATCTCTTGAGAATCTGCCCATTTTGTCCATCTCTAGAATATCACCAAACTATAAAATTCATCCAAAGCCAATGACAAGTCTGAGGAGTCCACAACATGTAACAAGAAAGGCAGGTCAGCATTGACATGCGAAGGTATTCTCACAGCATGTTACTGAAAGCAACTGTTTTGTCACATCACAGGAAAAAAACACCTATTTTCCTAACAAAAGCTAAACACACTTAGGGTTGTCCTTCACTGGTTGGAGCGGGGCCACCTGTTGACCAGGCATTGCATTTTCTATTACTGCAGCACTTTTGAAGCACTCTAGAAACCAACAGTTCAATAAGTGTAATTGGGTCAGCAATCAAACTGGGTTCCTGTGAAGGGCAGCAGCAACTATGTATTTCTGAAACTAAACATGAGCTTTCATTTCGTCAACTCTGTGAGCACTTGATAGCCAACCTTTTTTAATAGTAAAAGTTAGAAAACATCTAAACCTATTCTCACACTTTCCTCTCCCTCTCATTTCAGATATTCTATTCAGTTAAAGTTTAGAAAATTTTAACAAATAGTCTACTGGACTTCTTCATCCATTTTCCTAAGCCAAAGTTAAAAATGAGAATTTTAATTTTTATGCTGGTAAAAGATTAATGACTTGAGACATGTAGAAAAAAATACCAGGAAAAGTCAACAAGATAGGAATAGAAAGAAAAAATCCACCCATTATTGCTAGCTTCTCAGCCACGCTCAAGTTGTTTAAGCTGTTCTGCTCTGACCAGACTGAGAAAATTAATGCCTGTGTTCTTCCTTACTCTTTTTTTGCTTTATGAAGCCTATTACAGAAAAAACATGTTGATAATTACTTACAATATGCAACTTTGAACCTCTTGAAAATAATCCTATTTAACTACTCCAGCAACTTGTTTCAACACAACGCATATGATCATTTTTATCCAATGAACTTTCTGAGGATTTCAAATTAAGCAAAAGTTTTAATTCACATGCATGGAAACTAAACGAACCTGCTGTTTGCTTATTTCAGACCAAGATTTAAAATGTAACTGGTTTTAAGTCAGAATTCTAATATTATGACAGGCACACACTAGTAAGATGAAATGCATCACTGCCTAAACCAGTATTGCTGCAACTGTGCAGAGATGAAAACTGTTGCTTCCATGACTGACCATGATAAAGAAATCATGAAATTTGTTATATAGTTGTAAAAAACCTTCAAATCAAGCTTACACACCGACCAGTAGCACTGTTAATGCTGCTAATGGAAGTTAAATGTCAGTTGCTAAAATGACGTATAGAAGACAGCCAGCTCCAGTGAAAAAGGACTTTTTCCCCCCATAATATCCTGCTTCACTCTAGATGATAGAAATCAGATTTCAAGTTTAAAGTGGAAAAAAAGTAGTTTCCACTGCACATTTTGAAACATTCAACAGAAATGCTGCTGGCAGTCAGAAGTCTGATACATATTTAATTTGGTGTCAAGATCTAGTATTTGCTTCTCAAATTATTAACCCACTCCACCAAAATAAGAGCAGAATAATGAGTTAGTTTTTTCAGATCCTGAATTGTTTACTCAATAACTGCTGATTGTTAGCACCATACACATGACACCAGGTATTCCCTTACAGATGTCAGAAATAACTCTTTAAAGCTGATACCATGCAAGATTACCATTTCAAGAACAGAATATGAAATGAGCGAAGTTCTAGGGGAAAAAAAAAAGCTGTTTAGAAGCAATTAGCTATGTGAGATAACTTAAAAGCAGTAAACAATTATGTTTTCAGCTCATGCACGAAAGTGGCAAGGAAGACCACAGTATTCAGAAGTTTCATGTATTACACAGTGAAGAGACATTAGGAAAGACTTGTTCTGGCTGTTGTACACCATGTAATTACAACACAGACTTTTGGGTATCACTGTTGCATAATTTATAACAAGTTTTAAACTCAAAAGCTTGTGTCTGCTATTTGATCCAGTTAATAAAGCAAAACCAACCAACTAGTGGAGTCTTCCATCTGGTGGCTGGAGTTGTATGTGCATTCTATACGTTACCATCTAGTGCAACTAAGAACAGCACACATCCACAATTCTGGCAAGTCAGGGCAAGAGGTACACGCTCCTCCACCCAGCTATTACGCTGTAGCTCTCTAATATAAAGAAGGAAAACTAAAGCCATACTTGCACCTGTACACTGTGCAAAAGATAAGGTGTCTTCATAGCAGAAAGTATGCAAACTTTAATATATACAATTATTTCATTTATTCATTGATTAAAAAAACCCACACACATTCTCTTCTTTGTATTTACTGCTTTTCTTTCAGTAGAAGTTCTAAATAAGCCTGTTCATTAACTCCATTTAGTTACAATGCCAATTTTTGTCTTTGAAAAAATTAACCAACCTGTAGTAGAGGTTTGAAGTTAAATGTCATAATAACTACATCCACATTATGTTTCCATTTATATTGTCCACACCTGTGTACTTTACAGTAACAATCCCCAGTCAGAATAAAAACATGGTCAACACCATGTGCAAACAAACTAAAGGGAAATAGAGTTTTTCATTAACATTTTCCACAGTAGGTTGATAAAAATAGAAGCTTTTTTCAGTAAGACTTAAACAAACTGGCTTCCGTACCTTGGCAGCAACAATGCTCAGTCCCATTCCGTTTTGTTTTTTTAGTGTTACAGTGATAATTTCAGGTTCTTTCCTCAAAGGCTGAGCCTATCAAACAGGAAAGGGGAAAGAAGAAAAAATTCACAAGTTTATATTCACTGCCAGGCTAGGAAAGTTACTGAGCAAAATAGTTCATTACAAAAAACTCCTAAGTTGTTAGAGTAGTAGATTTTGCATCCTAAATAATACATCTGGTACTCCATTTTAAAGGTAGAATATCTAACATTTGATTACTACGGATTCATAATATTAAGTACTACATCTGCGTTGTAAACACTGCTGAAACTTTGAAGTTTACTCATTGTTCCTCCTTCTCTAATTCAGTAAAGAGATTATTGAGTCATAATTTGAAATGTAACAGGTCTATAAAACTGTACTAACTTTTAATGAAAACTGAAGTTCAGACTCTGAAGGCCCCTATACAAAGGTGAGGGTGATCTACATGGAGCTCAATTTTTAGTCCTGCATTTGGAAGATAACAATCCTCCAAAGGTATCAAGAGACCAATTAATTTAAAAGTCAGAGTTAAAGCCTTGAAATGTTCCAAAAAATTTCACTTCTGAAAACTCTCCAACACAGCTCAAGCCCCTAAACAAGTTCAATAGTTTTTTTTTAGTTTTGTATCTTTTAACAGGGCTAGTTCCTCAACTCAAAGTTTTCATCACGGTCTTCATAGCTGAAGCATGCAAAGTAGAGCACCTTAGGTGCAAGTTCCATAAGACCCATGGTAAAGTAAAAATAAAAGCCAAGGAAATTATTTTTAAAAAATATTAACACTTTTTATTAAGTTCAAGTACTAGAAAAGCAAGTAGTTTTTAAGCCAGGAATACTCATTATAACTATGAAGCTTTTTCTGTTTAGTTGCTCTAAAAATTATTTCACACAAAGCCACCATCTTTCCAAAACCAAGTTGTTCTGTAACTTTGATATTGAAACAGAAAGAGAAAAACCTCACAGAATAAACAAATAAACAAAACCTAGAGCAGAAAAGAAAAAAAGCTACCTTGCACTGAAGTGAAACCCTTTTTCAGTAAGTATAATGAAAGGGAAAACTAAAGTATTTTTTCCTCCGAGGTTTTCAGGAGAAAGTATCAGATTAGAACTTAATACTAAATATTTAATTGGTAGCTGACAGTTCGTAAATAAAAGCAGCCTGCAGCTCGATTCACTTTACAATTTATTTACAGTATTTACAATTATTTACAGATGCATGGCCATATATATTTTTGCCTGTGTTTAACAGAAATTTCTTCACTGTTTACTCTCAGAGCAGTGGAACATGACAAAGTTTGCTTATGTGAAAATTATAACATGCTACAGCCTAGGAAAATGTGGACTTAATCTGCAAATAGTCCCTTAAATTCACCAAATCATTGATGAACTAACAAAGCAGCCTGTATTTCCTAACAAGGACTAAAACTGATCACATAAAACTCAATGGTTTGTCAAGACAGCAGTTTTGACAATTATTCATTGAATCAATACTTACCAGCTCAGCATTCTCATGTGACAGGTGACTTTCATAGTCTGCACCTTCAAAGTATATTGTCCATGTGCCTGGTGACCGTGGATGAGGTGTTAGTCTACAAAAACCTGAAAGAAAAAGTAACATCATTATAGTAATGGTATTTTCTCAACAGATAATAGAATTAAAATAGTAGTATTTATCTTTTTACCATCATGAATGTGTCAAATCTTACATCTCAGGTGCCATTATGGGCTTCACTGCAATTTCATGCTATCTACAAAATCTATAGTTCTATAGTTGCTGTTTCTGAGAAACATATGTATTTAAAAACACCACAAGCTCACAGAAAACTCTGGGGCTGCAAAATACTGCTTTTACCAACCAGTTTCAAAAGAGACAAGAAATACCAAATCATCTTTTAAAATACAAGCCACCAGAACTCTGATTAAGACAGCACCACAGAAATCTTCTGCTTTGGAGAGGGACTAAGCCATCTCAGCATAAATTTGGCAGAGGTGAAGCTTTGCCTGGACTCATTACCTTTTTAAATGTAACTATTCAATTAAAAGAGGCATTTAGTTTGATTTACTTGGTTATTTTAGCAATTCCTAGAATTTTGGAAAAGAAGCAACAGCAGCTCAGAGGTATCCAACATTGTTTCCTAAATCAGGGACAGCAAGAATCCACATTACAGGCAAATTATGAATCACTCCATCCAAATATATGATATTTTCCACATATATGATATTGTCCTCCTCATAAAGACCATTTTTCAGCAATTCAGTTTACACTGATTTACTGCAAAAGGTCCCTCAGTATAATTTAAGGCAGGCCCAAAATGAAAAATTTTGAATGTATGCATTAAAAAGGCCTTATTTACAATAAATATACAGCCATTTTTATGGCAACTGAATTATACTTACTGATTAAAGGAATTTATTCTACCAGTCTCCTTTAGTCTCCAGACTACATCCTCTGTAACTCACTGTACTTTCAAACCAGTCGGTTTTCCTACTTCTTTTTTTAAATGGAAGAATATAGCTTTTCTATAAATTAAGTTGGAATCAACAACTGCAAAACTCTACTGTAGCACAGAGCAAGTCTGCTTTGTCGGTAGTCTCCTTTGCTACAGCCTCTTGTTTACCATGATATTCCTATACAAATTTTTTAAACAACAGCTTTTAAACAGCAATTTAAGAAACTATAATAAAAGAAATTCTAATCAAATTGAGTAGCACCAGATAAAGATTATAACTTGTTAATTTATTGCAAATGCCCTGACAGACTCCCCCGCTTTACTTTCTCAAGTTTAAGTCACTTTCACCCAACCACAAGAACAAATCAGCAGAAGCACTAACCTCTTTGACAGAGCGGATCTAAAAATTCTTGTAAACCACTCGGAACATTTCTGACAACATCGCAGGAATAGCCATCTTCTGGTAAAAGAAAAGGTAGCTGTAAGTCAGGATCCTCTTCCAGCTGGACTTCTCGGCCATCGCTGCGAGCAAGTTCATCAGCCGTATTTTCTGCAACTGTTACTACATTCTCTATCAATTCCTGGACAGAAGGCAGAAAGAAATTGTTACTGAAAAGGAATAATTTCATTAAGGAAAAAAACCTAACACTAAGAAGATACTAACACTGCAATAAAAAGAAATCTGGGAAATAAATTATCAGATGTAAAACTTCATTGTCTCCACTCAGTACGCTGCATTGCTTTATTTATGAAATCCCATAGATAGTTTTGTTAGCAAATGTAACAGAAGCGTTTATTTTTACTTCACTGTTTTCCAAACTTGTGGGACTTGTTTTTAATTGATTAATAATAACAAACCCAAAAACTATGGAATTCTACCTATGTGTAAACAGGAAATACAGGCTATGTTCCTCAGCAAGACTTTCTAGTTTGGTAGCCAATATACAAAAATATCTCCAAGTCCTGTCCCTGCCAACACCTTTACAATGGTTGTATTTGTACCTTAGATTTAATAAAGATGTATCCAAAGTTAATAAAAAAAGGACAATGCATTCAGCTCTATAGATATTAGACTGTCTTTTTTTTTTTTTTTTTTTTTAGATCCGTGAACTCTCAGAGTTTACCTTAAGAGTGTTTTTTACAATTCTGCCAGGAATACATTCTCTGTTGACTTTTGTCATGGATGAAACTTAGAATTGCCAGTTTTCTTAAATATCAAGATATAAACCAGTTCCAAACCCAACATTATACATGTATCTTGTATATCTGCAAGTTCCAGGTATCAATCTGTCCGAAGGACAATCTGTCCACCACTTGTATGAAGGGATTCAAGATTCATGGATTCATGAAAAAGCTTAGTGTTCCTGCTGCTTTTCTTTGATTTCTACAAATTACCAACATTTGTTCCTTCTGGATACACACAACCAGCTTTTGGAGGTGCTCTGTTCTCTCTTCTACTGCCTTTCTGCATTTCATCCACTAATGGTATAGGTGCAGTGACATCTCTCTGAGCATGTGCAACATGGAGCAGTACCTTACTTTCTAACTCTATGTAAGAGAGATTCTTTTTAATACCCTACTTGAATCAGTAAAGTACACCCACCAAAGATAAAGTAGCTATTTACAGCCACTGTTCTTTTTCTCATTTATGTTAAAAATGCACAGTGAGGGATAGAAGAAACTTACTGTTGGGATGAGTGGTTCATCTGGAGCACAGTGATAATTCTGCAACAAAGCTTGTAGCTGCAGAGAATTCAGCTTAAAGCAAGTACTGTTAATATTTGGAACATCTGCGTGTGAATATTTGTCCATGGTAAGCAATGTGGTTGCCTGGAGGGGGGGAAAAGTTACAGATGACAAATTCAAACCATAATGAACCCTTAAGCCTTGTTTCTGAGTGTTCTTTAGACAAGAGAGAGGAAAAGACAAAGCAAGAAGGCAATTTGTAACAGAAACAACAAAAATATCCACAAACATCCACTAAATATACCTAATGTATCTATTATGGTAAAACTATCATAGATGAGGCATACCAGTTTTTCAGCTCTTTTTGTCTCTGTTCAGCATAGTTATAACTCAATTTTATAAACAGAAATGGAACAGCATGTTCACTAATTATTAATTTCACTCATAACTTAAATATTAATAATGTTGAAAACACATTTTGTGTCTTTTCATGCTACCTCAATGTTCCAGGATTGATTCACACAAGCTACACTTGTCCACATGCTATTCTCTAGGAACACAGAATATGTAAATATTCTCTTTGAATATACAAGCAAGTGAGAAGCGTTAATCACAAGTACACACACTCACCTGTACTATTCTGCTCAGGTGACAATCAGCAGCCAATTCTAAACCTTGTTTTTCTGCCCAGGCTTCGATGTGGCCCAACTGCTGACGAACAATAGCTCCCCAGTAATGTGAACATAACCCTGAATCTGGGGCTGTAACTAATCTGTTAAAAAGCCACATGTTGATAAAATGAAACAGCTGGGAGAAGAGCTGTATAGTCAGAGCAGCATTCACTCTACATCGTCGCAACAGGGACATAGCTCCAGTCAGTGTATGCAGCACATCATCTACAGAGATAAAAAGTAAATCACATTCAGATACTCCAGTGTACACCTGGTTTAGGCAATAAAAATACAATAGAGACACTTAAGTCAGTCTGGTGAATGCTAGCTGGAACCTACATGTATTTAAGTTACACAGACTTTCAGGAAAAATTTACCGCTCCATGATTTTCGAGAGGGAGCACCATCAAATTGATACCTGGAATGTGTTGAACTCCTGAAATGAAAATAAACTCTTGGGAGAAAATACAAGTACAAAACTAGTTATACCTGCCACTTAAATCACTCCCTCGCTTCTGTAAATTGATTTTTCTATAATTTTTTATAACAAGTTAAAAACTTCATATTCTACTGTTTCAAATGCATATTGCAATTATTCCACAGCTTCCTGAAGTTCAGAAATTTCAGCAGAAGCTATTTTATGATTTTATTATATGATGGACTTAAAACCCAGCAGAATGCACTTTCTGTAGTTTTTTAAAACATTGCTTAAATTTCCTTTTGCCAATTACTTCACTGCAATATTATCTAACAAGCAATAGAGACTTCCTGTTAGCATCACCAAGAGCAAACATCCTTATATGCTTCCTGGAAGAATATATTTATGCAAGTAGCACTTTTATCTCCAAGTCTTCTTTTAAGGCAACACTTTTAATCTGAAATCTCTATTGAAAAGACCATCAAATTACTTGTTTTTAGGATCAAAACACAGGATTGTGCCTGAAAAAATTATCTGTAGGTTAATAGATAGAAATCTATAAAGCAGCTCAAAATAACAAATAATAACAGTATCTGTCTTTATTCCAGTATCAGTTTGCTACTTTTTCAGGATTTTTGTCCCTGAAAGTACTCTCTCTGACAGTAAAGGGCACTAAAAACCTAATACTGCATCTTTATAGTCTTCCTTCAATGTTCAGTGCAGGAAAAAAGCAAGCAGAGAAAGCTTAATATGCAAAGAACCAGAAAGTATCTATGAATTTTGCATAAACACTCTTCATAGTTCCTCAAAATGACTGCACTTAATCACACTGCAGATCATCTGTACTTTAATTATTGAGGCATTAGAAGTCTGAGCACAATCACTGAGCAGGATTACATACACAGTAGGATAGCTCTCATGAGCAGGGTGCTCTCCTGGACAAGAACAGCCCAGGAAGGTTTCCTTGCTTCAAAGCAAGCATCATGTCTCATATCATGGCAGGGAATCTTGGTTGGAATCTACAAGGCCAGTCAGCTTAACCTTAGTACCTGGGAGGTACTTGATGAGATCCTCACATAACATCTCTACAGTGAAACTGCCGAGGTAAGGACTGGATAAACTGATGGTAACATATGGAGAGAATTGGTTGGACCACTGGACCTGGTGGATTTGTGGATACACAGTCCAGTTGGCAATCAGCTATTAGTGGCTTCCCTCAAGGATTGAGGCTGAGACTGATCTTGTTTAATGATTTTATTAATGACCTGAGAGATTGGATGGAGAAAATTCACAGATGATGTCAAGATAGGGGTAAATACTGATATGCTGAAGGGTAGTAGTATTTTTCAGAAGGGCCTCAGCAGGCTGGAAAATGGATTGACAGGGACTTCATGAAATTCAAAGGCAACTGCCAAGTCCTGCATCTGGGAAGGAGTAAGTCTATGGAACAGCATAGGACAGGTGCCATCTGCATAGCAAGCAGCCCTGGTGAAAATTATACAGAGATCCTATCATGTCCCTGCTTGAAAGGTAGCCAGTTGCATACTAAGCTGTTAAGTTAGCAGCAGTGCAGCTAGCAGAAGGGAGAGAGGGAACAAATCCTTCCTTTGCATTCAGCATTTGTGAGACTGCATCCAGTTTTAGACTCCCTAGCACAATGAAGATACAGATTTAAGAGATGAAATCCAGCAGAGACACACCAAGATGATTTGCACCCTGGAGAAAAGGGCATAAAAGAGGGAAAGAGAACTGGATTTGATTCATCCTTGGGAATGAGAAGGCTAAAGGCACAGTTTATTGCTGTCTTCCTCTACCTAATGGGAAGGTTCAGAACAAGATCCCTCCGCACACTGAGAGCACAGAATAACAGGAAAACCAACACAAAAATTGCAACATGGGAAATTCCAATAAGATACAGGAAAAGTATTTTCACCACGAGGGCAGTCAAACATCGGAACAGATTACTCAGAGATGTTACGGATACCTGTCCCTCAGCTGATGTTTAAAACTCAGCTGGACAACACTCTGAAAACTTGATCCAGTTTCACCTGCCTTGAGTAAAACACTGGATTAGATGAAACACAGAGGTTCCCCTCCAGATTAAATTATTGCATGATTTTTAAACCCAGTACAGATCATCTAATGTCCCTACTGTCCTTTCTTATCATGCATACAAAATTGATCCAATAATTTTCAAGGGTTAGGGCAACTCATGGATGTCATATCACTAATAATAAACAGAACTTTCGTCAACAATTAATTGTATGTTTGGAAGACAAAAGAAAAGATCAGGTAGTCTAACCTATTTTAGGCCTCTGAGGATTATTTTCCTCTGGATCATCAAGGAATGCTGGCATGTAGTTATTAAGCTCTGACTGCAGACAATGAACCAGGTACCTGGAAGGGAATGGGAAAAAAAAAATTAAATCCTGTATGTGCTCATTACAAATGGTTTTAAAGGAAAGAAATTTTAAAGAAAAAATTACAAGACTCTTGAAATTGCAGTATTATGAATGTGACTGTAGGAAACCAAACAATACTTTTTAAAAGGTCAGAGAGACCAATTCTCACATACCTTTCCTAGAAATGTTGGAAAAATAATTAAGTTATCTGGGAACAAGCACAGTCATTTACATGCAGTATCACTACCACACTTATAAGCAAAGATCACATGCTACACAAAGAGATGCTATCAGGCCAAACGTGGGTTCTGTAAGTTTGCAAAATTTATTTTTTCCAAACAGAAATATACTCTTCTCTGTTTTAAAATCTACCAAGAGCAGTATTAAAAAAAATAAAATTCCTATTCTGACTCAGCATAAAAAAATTCTGAAACAGCCCTAATGTTTTGTGTGAGGAATTTTTTGATTCTTTATTTCTCTTAACTTGACACTGAAATAAAAAGCCTGTTTTAGTATTCTTTCTCTTCTATAATCAAACATTTTCTTCAACACTGTTTTTGCGAATTCATTTATACATTTCTGTTAAGAACTGAAACTAAAAGGGAATCAAATTTAAACACATATATAAAAGAAAATATGTCATGGCTTTCTAAAACTCCCCCTTCTGTTTCAGTGGTAACATTCTTAATGAAGTACCCCCAGTTGCCGGAAAATAAAAGCCATTGCAATTTTAACCACTCCTGGTGTATGCCAGTCACCATCAAGTAACATTTTCACAACAGATTTCTTTCTGTTACCATCAAATAACGTTCTCAAGGCAGATTTCTTTCTTTCCATGCTTCAATTACTTGCCTTTTTTATTTGTATATATTCCACACTTCTCCAAAACTTTAATACATGCATTTGGAATCTGCCAGTTACAGTGTACGTAGTGAGAACTCACACAGCTAAAATTCAGAAATACTTTTGCATCCAGTCTGCTCATAATGCACTGACAAATTACAGCACCATTCCTTACTAGCCAATATTCTGCCAATATCCAACAATATTCTGCCTTCAATGACTACCTGGCAAATTGAAGTAGCAATGAGTTGTTTAAAAACACCAATGCAAAACACTGAGCTGTAGCAAAAAGACACAGCTTCATTAACAGTTGGTTATGTAGAGATGCTATAAAAATTGAAAGGCATTGTCAAAATAGCTACTTGCTATATTTGCTTTGCCCATAATTTACCAAGAAAAAAATAATTTGTAAGAGTCCATACTAAGGGGTCTGGTGCTCCTCTGAAACCTTTTGCAAGTTCAGAAAGCAATGATCAGATTTTATGTACAACACATATTGCTCTTCGGAGAAAACACAGCTACTCTTAAAGCTAAACAGTTAAACCATGGTTAAGGCTTCATCCTGTCACAGTATAAAAAGAGCACAGAACATAATATTTCTTATTACATAAAAATGGAAATATTATATTGAAAATAGACAACCTACAAGTGAGGGAAGGCTGGGTCTAAGTCATCGAAGGTACACTGGGGCTTCTCTAAACATTAGCTACAGATACACAAATTTGCTGAGAAATACTTCTTTAGTAGTGGCTCAGGGAGAAAAAAAAAATCTAAATTTGAACAAAATTAAGCCTTTCTTGTTGATTAGTGCTGTGCTCAATGTTGTTGTCTTTGTTCAAGGACCCTTTCCTCTGAGGGTTTCCCTTCCCTTTGGGTACTTCTTTAAAATTTTCTTTTAATCAGTATTGTAATTGCCTGAGCTGACAATCATATTTAATCTTTACCCCAAGCCAAAACATGTCCTTCTACTTTAAAGAAAAAAAAATGCGCAAAAAAACCACTGAGCAAACCTCTATTTATGAGAATTATGAAAGCAGATTATAATTAGAAGCCCTTAAAGAGCACAAGAATCATTACTTCAGAGACCATAAATATTTAATTCTATGTATTTGTATATTAACCTTTCCTCACAATCTCACATTAAACTAAGAGAGAGCAATCAACACAAACTAAATTTAAATAACATTTCCCTGAAATTGTCATTGGCTGTCTCAACTATCACAAGAACAGCTAACGGATGAGACTCATTGCATAACTCAGTGAACCATATTCACAAAACAAGGCATCTGTCTAAAGAGGTAAGTCTAGCCTTTCTTAGAAGTTCTCAGATATTTACCAATACACAAAAGACATTATTGCTATACCTACAATTCGACAAAAATGTGAAGTTTTTCTAAAAACTACAGAAACACAGAATACAGTAAGTAAAGCATTAAGAAACATGAAGTTTGAAAGCCTTACTTGAATGCCATTTGAACCAGGTGTGCCAAAACATCTTGTGCATCCACAGTAATTCGGCTAAGATCTCTGTCTTGCTTTATGAAATTCAGTAATTCAGATGCATTTGCCATCCAAAAGGCAAGTGCCCCAGCTATATTCTTCTGTTTCTGTAAGTGTAAAGAAGTAAGAAATAATACAGGGAAATAGTTTTCTAATAAAACACGACAGCTTAAAAAGGCTCCAAAAGATAGACCAGTACCTCTTCCCATTTCACCAAACATCTCTCAGATACCAGATATTTGCAAAATGTTTGCATGTAATATTGCAAGTGCTGTAACTAGTGAGTTCAATTTTAACATGTTCACTGAACACACGAACATCTGATAAAATGCCAATAGCCATATCAATAAAGCCACAACGTAAGCATCTAGTGCTAAGAGCTTATCAGAACGCAGTTATCTGGTAATCTGTGCACTTTTAAGCGCATAGTCACTACTGCCCACTGCCACGCTGATACTGCGCTCACTGGCTGTGATACCAGGTGATTCAGTATCAAGTACTGATCTATCTCACCATCTCCCGACCACAAATGCCAGGCCAGGCAACCTCAGATGAAATCCAAAGAATAGGAACCACAAACAACAAAAAAAGAAAATAAAGGGAAGAAAAAGAACTTTGGTCATTTCATATCCACATTGAAGTGCGTTAAGCAGAAATTATGGAATGCCGTAAAAGTTGCAAAGTCAAAAAAGGATTTTAGTACTGCATGTTCCAGTTGCTGAATGAGTGTTATGAACTGTTCAAGTCCAGCTGTTTGAGTATTGTATTTTGATATGGAAGCAGCATGAGAAACTGAGCTAAGCCAACATAGCTAGGATCAGTTCCCAGCAATATATCCTACCTGATCAACCTGGTCTACCTCCTGGAGAAAAACGGACGAAGGAAATCAAACAGAAGAAAGAAACTTGTGAACAATCATGAAAGCTTTAGAAATCAAACACTAAATATGAAGGTACAACACATGTTCACAGTTATACACAGATGCATTAATCAGTAGCTGTGATGCAACTGAGCTCCTTTTAAAAACCTAATTATTTTAATAGGACTAGTAGCACAACAGCTACAAACTGAAGTGCCAACATGTCACGATTCATCCAAGGAATGCTTTATAGTAGCTGACATCCCAAACTACTTGGTTATTCCATGGTCAGTGTGCCACAGAAACCCCCTAGAACTATTTGCAGACAATGGGGAAACTAGCCATCTGAGTAACAGATCCAGGGAGCTATTTGCACACACTGCTGCAATGGAGACAATATACAAACACACACAAAGAGAGATAGGAAACTCCTATTAAAAAAAAAAAAAAAGAAAACCAAACAAAACAAAACCAAAAACAACACCAAAAACCCCCAACCAACAACATTCAAAAGCAAATAAAATACATAAAACACCTAGGACAGATTTAATACATGGCTTTTCAATTTAAGAACAAAAAGACCATTTTAAACAACAAAAGATTCAAATGAAATACCACACTAAGTTTCCTAAATGCTGGTACATATAAAGGTACAATGACTTAAGGGGGAAAAAAAAGAACCCAGTACATATGTTTGATTATTTAAAACTGAGCTCTTAATTATTTTTGGCTTTCTATTTAGATCACTCTACCCCTGCAACACAGTGAGCTTAGATGCAAATATTTGAGATAATATTTGCCAATACTATTATAATTTTAGTTAGAGCCCTAAACTCCAAATTTCTGTTTCTTTTCCCTTTCCAACCAAAGCACTCTGAACTGATTGAAGATGTGTTGGCATAGAACAAAAGGAGATGTTCCTTCTACAAATGAATGTTAAAATTTAAAAAAAGATGAAAAATGCAACAGAATGATTGGGGAAAAAAAAATCAGGATACAAAAAATGGCTTTTTTATATTAAGCTTCTATTCCTAGTTTTTTATTGAAAGCACTGAGCCTTCTCACAGATCTCTCCAATTTTATCCCTATCTCATATTAAATCATCTATAATATTTGCATACACTAATGAAGAGACTACAGAAAGTCACAGATTTAATTTGTTAGCAAGTACTTCTTGAGTAACTTTGTAAAGAGATTTCTGATCTAGGCAGGCAAAATTAGGATCTAAACTATTTATTTTACTGCCACAGTACAGCACAGGAGTTTCTACACCTTCTCACTACTTCTGTTTAGAGTGTCTCTCTCCTCTTGCCTCCCATTTGTTTTCTCTCTCACACCCTCATATCCTTTTTAGTGCAGAAATACTTTACAGTCAGACAAACAAAAAAGGTATTGTGACATGACTTACTACATGGTAATTTAACTGTGATGGTCATCAATATAACTTATTTTACACCTTAGATGAAGTACTTTGACCTAGCTTAGCTCATACTGTTCATAGTCCACTAAGGTCCAAGCTAAAGACATTTTCCTGTTCATTATAAGCAATGCATTTCTTTGCCTCCAGCTCATTAACCTTGAAATTCACTGAAGTTTTAGTCTTTTGTCCCCCATGTGATTTTTCCCTCTTTCCTCCACCTTCTTCAGCATGACATTTGAAAGAACTTCCACGTAATTTTTATTCAACCTCTGACTCTTTTTGGTTTATTTCTTGCAACTAGGTAACATCTTTCACAAACCATAAATACAGCTACCATTTCCTTGTTGATGTGTTCCTTAAAATTTAGGTTGGAGATTAGATTGTAACTGTGAAGTTACAAGGCTGTAGAAATGGCTTTTCACAAAGGACAGTCCAGACAAACACTTGGTTTTAACAGTTTTGTAATAGTATTAGCAGGATTATAGAAAATACAGTTGCTTGAAAAACAACCACAAAGCTGCACATGATTTGGGAAGCCCTTCTCAGTGATGTAAATGAATGTTTTCAGTGGATAACCTACTTTCCAGCTTTGTTTTCAAATTGAACTGATATTTGTGTCCAACCCTCTAGTATCTTCTGGCAGCTATATGGTTAATCATTCAATACAAAGAACGGAGAACTCTATCTCTGCTTTCCCACTGCACCAACCTCTGTCACTCAAAGTCTTTTCTGGGTCATTGTTACTAGTATAGACTGAGCAATTTTTTTTTTATTAAGAATTGTAACTTCCAATTTATATTTGAAGCCTACCCTTTCTCTGTTTAGTTTCCATTCTCCCAGTTGAACTGCTTATGTGCAGGCTCTTTCAAGTTCATGTTCTCCACTACAGTCAGTCTCCCCTCTTCCAAAACCAGATTTATTTTTTTTTTCATAAAAGAACCTGAATTTTTCATTTCTCATACCATTTCAATTTTATCTAATATCCACTGTGACATCAAGATTCAAAGCAACATACTAGTTCTTCACTTCAGATTTCAACTACCCTCCACCTTCAGATCAGCTTTGGAACGTACACAAAAGACTAATATTTATTTTCTTATTGCAAAATATCCTCAACACTAGCACTGTCTCCCACCATTCTTTCTTGTGAAAGGTGCAAGTCTCTTGTATAAGTTTACCGACTTGTCTAATGATGACATTCCCCCTGTTTGAAAACTCCACTCAATCTTTACAAAATAAGAAAAAAAGCTGAACAGTTTTGGTTTGCTGTGACTTTCATGCCACTCCTGTTGTTTACTTTCCTATTGTTCCCTAATCAACCTGTTGTGTAACACTTGCATTGTAAATTCTCTAAGGCAGGACTGACACACTTGTTATGCTCTTACAGTGCTTAGCGCAGCAGCGTCCTTGCTCTATATAAGCTACTCTGACAGCACTATTTGCAACAAATACACCTGTTTGAATAAATATAAAAATATATTTCAATTTCTCCTCTGAGCAAAACCTGCAAAGAAGTTACAATAATTAATTACTGAAGATACCCAAACTAACTCCTTTTGAGGAAATGACCATTTTATCAAGTTACACAATGTCTAACTTCTCAGACAACCCAATGGATCTTATCCTGCATTCCTATGCTAAAGAGAACTCACCCTGTGCTTTTGTAGAAATCTTGCACATATAGTAGCAATAACATTAGACTACATATAAAATGTTGGAACATTTGAGAACTTGTATTTCTCTTTATAAACCAATTGTGTCAGCTTGGTTCAAAAAGTCCAAGTTTTCATTGCCAATTCAGTGGTTACAAAAGCTGTGAAAGTAAGTGGATCAAAACTAAGAAGTCATGACTCCTTCTAACATGTTCACTTCAAGCATCAATCAGTGCAAACAACTGCTACTTATACAGTAATCTTTAATAGGCCCATCCAACTTGCTCTACAAGGGTTCAGAGTCAGAAATGTTTGCAAAGATCTTACCTTCTCGGGAAGATTCACCTCTTGTCAGGGAACATATCTTCAGAGCAACCGCCACTCCCTAACTTCCCACATTGCTCAGGAGAGAGCTTCTTACCACTGACATCATTCACTGACATAAAAGCAAACCTCCATATGGGCAATCAGTGTAGGTATTAAAGTTTAACCCACTATTGTTCAGGATCAGACTAAGCAAAAGACTAAGCAGTTTGCCAGATTACCACCAACATGTATGTAATTCCCTTGACATATTTTTGCAGAGTTACTCACCTGTATCACTCCTTCCATCATGTTCACCATCTTGTTGACTATTGCAATGACTTTGTGAGTACGCTCAGCAGGAGTGATGTCAGGTCTGTACTGGCTGGACAATACATACCGACATGTCATATACAACACGTACGTAGGTGACAGCTTAAAGTGAACTGTTGAGCTATTTGTGTAATTTATAATGGCAGATAAGAAGGCATCTTCAGCTGTAGAAAAGAGGAAAAAAACAACATAAAGCCAAAGACAGAAAGAAAATGAAACATTTTCATAACTTGAGGCATAGATGGTTTGGGGTGTGGGGGGGGAAGAAGCAAGACACATGAATTTGAACTCCTAATTGTCTATTATGTCCTACAGTTACTTAGGCATATTAATAAAACACTTGTATAGAAAGATAGAAAACCTGATCATTGGGAAACATTTCTGTCCTATTTCCTATCTCTTTGCTGAAAATTTGCATCTTCAAGGGAAGAGGAAAATGCAAGATTTCTCTTGTACATTTTATTCCTACAAAGCTTCTATACAAAAAAAAAAATCAGCATTTGCTTGCTCACAGATTATTTAGTTTCAAATATTTGGAGTCTGGGCAATCGCTGCTGCGATATTTTTCTAGCAGATCAGAGGCCTTGAAAACCTGAGCCAAGGCAAGATAATAAAAATGAAATTCTAAATGAAAATGTTAACCTAATCAGATTTAATATAAAATGGATTTTGACCAAGACACAATCTATTATCCAAGGCATAGAGAACTGTACAGAAGAAAATGAATACTGCTGAGGAGATAGGATTAGAATTTTTTTCACATTTTATTTCAGTATCTGAAGATAAAGAGTTGAAATGCAATTAGAATTAGATACGCATGAACCTGCCTCAACATCTGAAGTATCTGTTCACCCTCCCAATAAAACAAATTAGATTGTTTGATCTAGCTGTCTATCTAGATTGTCTATCACCTGTACAGATATTATTTTTGTCTATGTTTACTTAAATTACCTTCAAACTGACTGAAATATTACAGTACAGAAAAAGGCATCAACATGGTTGTGTTATAACTTCACAATTTACTCACAGCTTTCCCTGAATTCAATACTGGCAGGCAGTATCAGTTCTGGTCCATGGGTATCCTGAGATCTAAAGAAAGATGAGAACAATCAAAACAAGCAATCCACATGGATTATATGAATTCCACTGTAAATTGACAGATTTATCCAAATACACTGGTTCCAAATGTTGACACAACATCCTTCCACAAAATAATCCTTTTTTCACTTTTCCTCCAGAATCATTCAAGCTGTATTTGACAGCAACAAATAGATCAAAATCCAAACTTGATCTGTCGAGTCTGTGATATTAATGAACACCCTCTTCTGCACTGCACAGCAGACTTAAGGGATCAGTTTGCCATCTGCTATTGACAGGATTCAAATAACAACTTATTCATGGACACACAAAAGGAAATGAATGCAGTTTTGCCTGGAACATCGGCTTGGTTACAACAAATGTACTTTGCTGCCATTAATGCCCTCAAAACTGATGAGGACTTGGTCAACCTATTAGTACCTTTTTCTGGTAAGGAGGAAGAGAAGATCAAATCTAGCCCCTAGCCTCACCTGGCTGTTGCTACACTACAATAAGAAAGAGTAGTCGTTGCACAAGCCCCAGAATTACATCCTCACTGTAACTCACTGTAGTGCTAGTTCTTACCACTAACCATCAGAGAAATCACAGAGTAGAAAACTGAACAAAAATTTGATTTTTCTGGGGTCTGCAAAAGGTGAAGCACTTTTCACACAATCATGTATTTCATAGAATCATTGAACACCCTGAGTTGGAAGGGAACTCACAAGGATTGAAGACCAACATAGGACAACTCCAATAGTCACATCATGTGCCTGAAAGTATCATCCAAATGCTTCTTGAACTCTGTCAGGCTTCGTGCTGTGACCACTTCCCTGGGGAGCCTGTTTCAGTGCCCAATCCCTTTCTGGGTGAAGAACCTTTTCCTAATATCTAACCTATTATTCCTCCCTTAAGAAAAGCATTAAATTAACTGTTCTCTGCAGCTGAGCACCGATTTTTTTTTTTTTTGGAAATAAGTGAAAGCAGCTTAACATTATCTTCATGCAATAACCATTTTTAAGCATACTTTCCCCAGCAACTCTGATAAAGAAATTAATGCAATATAATTATATAAACCTCATCCTCCTGAGTATTATTAGTTATGCCACAAAGCAGAGACAGGACGTTGAAAGCCTTTATTCAGCTATCTCCTTTAGTTTTAAAAGAAAAAAGATAATATAATTTTGACAGTTGATAGCAAAAGATCTAAAATTAAATTTTAGCATATTGAATCAGAAAGAACTCAGTTATGCCATCTAGACAATGCCTATATTAAGCAAATCCAAGTTCTGAGGAGCTGAAAGTTAAGGAACAGACATCACAGCAGGGCAATATGTACACAAATTTCTGCCAGTTTAGTTACATTTCAAACATGACAACATGCTCTCTTTATGAAAAGCACTCATGTGGTGTGTAAGTCGTAGTATTTTATCTCTTTTTATGCTATAAATTTAAAATGAACTAATTTCTCCCTATCTTCATACTGTCAAAAGTGCATGTTCACTGAAAACTTAATTACTTCCATAGAATAATAACTAATACACAGTATTATAAACTAGAACTACAGTGACAACTCCAGAGAAATTTCAAATCTGTCATTAAAGGAATGGTAATAAGGCATAGAAATATTTTATCAAACTAGCTAGTAAACCAGTGACAGATTGCAGCTGAAGGATTTATTTTATTTTCTTTAGAACAAAATGATATTGATCTCTTTCAGCACAAATGAAGGAACAGGATTCACAGCCAGTGAGAGACAATGTGTCACAAGTGATGAGAGCTGATATGATTAGTGAAAGATGGCTTACAAAAATTTGGAAATTGGCTTTTAGAGACAAGTTAATATGAAGTACTCTTTAAAAATGTTATTTTAGTTTTACCTGTAAATTAGTTGTCTACGAACAGATGCAGTAACTCAATCATTTAACTACCTTAATAGGAGTTCCCTTCAGCTAATCACAGAACCATAAAATGGTTTGGTTGGAAGGGGACCTTGATGATCATCTAGTTCCAACCCCCTGTACCATCTTCTGCCTTCCCCTAAGCACACATAAAAGAAATGCTAATTAAGCTTTGCAAATTAGAAATCTAAGCTAAAATAATCCTCTGTGCTTCTGATATGATAGCAGCTGCCCAACCTGCTTTGTTACTGGATACATTTTAAGTATATATTCTCTTTGTGCTATTGGTTTTATAGACAAAGCCTCTCTATGATGATGAAATTCTTTGAGCTAAACCAGTCTGAAATTCTAGTTAGGTTATGTCTGGGAAGGCCATAAAATATTGATTAGGGCTTGCCTTCTCTCTTAGTATAGTATCAGGTAATGCTACAATTTAAAGTTATATTAAAAACATTAGTATATTCTCTAGATATTTCTGTATTCTCCTATATTGTCTCTGATAAACTGCATAAAAATGAAAATATCCGTGTGTGATTGTTTCAGCCAGCTGACTAGTTGTGTATAAATTTTGTAAAGCATGTTAAAAGTAGGAATCGGGTGAGTGTCTGCATTTAGTTAACACCACTTACCTATCACTGTTCTTATTTCCAACCAATCACATCTTTAGGAACTCTTGAAAGGTATCCAAGGCAAAAGATGGTCTTTTCTGTTTTATTACATGCTTGCCCATGTTAATTGTAATCAGTTATCTAATGAGTGTGTATGACTGCAATCTTTAACTAGACAGTCATTATATTTTATTTCCAAGAATCACATTTCAATCAGAACAACTATATCCAAGAAGTTATGCTCTGGATTCTCAACTATTTTTCTTTCTAGAAATGAAAAAACATGGCAGCCAAGTTCTAATCTTTGGCCTTCAACTCATTCAGTGAGTTGTAGGAAAAAACTCTTATTTGTCTTATTATTCACCTTTGAACAGCAGTGATGAACACACAAAAAGTAGACACAAGGGGTAATACGGAGTGGATTAGTTGTACAGTAACAAGAACCTGCAACTGCTCAGTGAAGATTTTTTTTGTTTTTCAAACTAGTATAGCAGTTCATGATTACTATCCTGACAGTTCACAAAACAAGACCAGAGTGTCCTCGAGGAAACCTAATTAAAGATCCACAAAATACATCCACAAAAGGGAATAATTCAGTGTACTTGAGCAACACACTGCCTAATTTGACACTCTGACTTTGCTAATTTGTTAATATCAACACAGGCAATGTATCTGAGAAAGAGCAGATGACAAATGATGTATTTAGATAAATAACACCGGGATTACACAACACATACTACAGATATGTAAGATATATACAGAAATAAAGTATCAATAAAGATTTCTGTGGTTGTAGTTATCACAAATTCAGGTGTGATCTAGATGCCTCTGTAAAAACACATCGTGCACAAAAAAACCAATGTGAAAAAAACCCTGTAAAGACTCGCAATGAGTATTCTTTTCAGAAAGACTTTAAGAAGTTTAAAAAAATACAGCAAAATAAAGCCAAAATGCAGCTCACAGATGGCTCTGTGTTTCTGAAATAAAAAACTATAGCACAAGATAATCCTTTTTATAGAAATTCAATAATCTTCACACACATATACAAATCAAGAAATACTAACAGCAGCAGCCTCAAAAACTTCTGAAAGGCTATAAAAAGTTCAGAAAGAAGTTTTGGTCATCTTTTATGCAAGTGGAAAATTACAGCTAAAATACTAGTAATTCAATAAAGAGGAGTTAAATCTTCAGTAACCTAAATAAAAGCAGTTCTGAAAAAATCTCAAAATGCCCAAATACTCAACCAAGAGACTGCAGAATAGAGATGAGTTATATTCTACTGTAACCTCACTGGAAGTATTTAAGATTTTCTTGCTACAAAACACTTGAACATTCAAGTTCAGGCAGAAGCACAATTTTCTGCTCTTTTTTGATTGTATTTTTTTCTACTACTCACATCTCTAAATTCTGTTTTCTGTCTAGTGAACAATAAATCCATCTAAGGGTACTAAAAGCTTCATACTACAAACATTACAACTCGAATCACTGCACGTTTTATCCCTGCAGCACATTTACCTTACCTTTCATCCATTTATCATAGCTGTTCATCTAAATTTAAAAGCTGATTTACGTAGACAGCAATACAATCCTGTATTTTTCCAAAGATTTGAAAAAAATTCTGCTCACATAATCACTGATTCACTGAGGTGTGACAGGAACTCTAGAGATCGTCTGGTCCAATTTCTCTGCTCAAAATGGGGTCAACTAGAGCAAGTTGCTCACTACCCTGTCCCCTCAGGTTTTAGGTATCTTAAAGGACAGAATCCACACCTGCTAACAACACTATAGTAGAAATAGGAATGACCTGGTTATTTCACTCTCCAGAGGAAATCACATCATCTTGCCACTGGCAAATGAAAATTTCAAATAATTGTACTTTTGTTATTGAAGACACTTCATATGACATGCCTAACCACAAACCAACAATAACGTGATACAACTGTCAGCCTGACTTCACAAAGAGAACTGCAAATAAAATAAAAAAATAATCCTTTGCTTCAGTATTATGTTAAGTATTCTGAAGTTTTTTGCTTTGGTTGTTAATCCTGAGGTTTATTTGGAACAAGATCTCAAAGGAAACATCATTCTCCACAGGGAAAACCAGAGTGTTTAAAATACTTTAATACACCTCTACTATTATGATGCTTGATCTACCGGAACAACTTCTCCAGTTTTTTCAATTATCAGAAGTAATGGGTTACACATTTCCTACCTGCTTTCCTGTCTGCGGTAATCTTGCTGTTCTATCCTAATCATCGGCTTCACCATTCCTCGTTCAGCTGTGCTGGATGCTGATGATGTCCTGTCGCCATCAAGCCTGCTGGTGCTCTAATTCAAAACAGCAGGACAGGTGCTTAGCATGCAAACACTGGATTAGCTTGGCATTACTAAAATGAAGTGTCAATTTGAGGCTTCAAAAGAGATGGGAGGACAGAAGAGAGGGGTATGGCACAGAGACCGGCAGCTCAGCAGGTGTTTCTGCCACAATGAAGCACTGCTTGCAATTCAACAGACCACAATGGCCAGAGAGAAGCAGCTCTTTGTTAATGCACTGCAAAAACTTACAATGCAACTTTCAAGCATCTTTAAAAGTTGCATAGCTATCAATACAAACTGAGAATGAGTTGGTAATGAAAACTTTAGGTAAGAGACAAAGTTAAACATATTTACTGATTTATAACTATCCATGCTCCCCCACCCTGATTCTGCAATTGTTCCAAGTGCTTACACTACTGATCCATAACATAATTTATCCTGATCTTAAGAAAGTCTGATTTGCTAGACAGTACAGAGTTTTCCAAGACAAGAAGTGGCAACTGAAACGATGTTATTTTTTTATGTACCATTTAATTTGTTTTTCTTTCCGTGTCCCGTAATCCTGAATAGGAAGTTTCTAACTTTTAAATTCCAATTACATTAAACTCTACCAGGAAAGGGACAAACATGCTGTTTTTTGCAGCAAAATACATAACAATTATTTTCAGCACAGAGTTGAAAACGAGACATCCGTAAAATATGAAGTGTTTCAACACTTCAAAAGAAGTTTCTAGGACTAAATAATTTGCTTTGACATAAGAAAATCTACTAAAAAGTGCATCTCAAAACAAGAGTTTTAGCAAAATATTTTATTTTCAGTCCTGACATGTCAACCACAGAACCACTCTTCACCACATGTCTCAAAGAACTTTAATGAAAGTTACTGTTACCCCTTTTCCAAATGGAAAAGCAAACTTCGAAGAGACCAACTGTTAGAAAATGAGTGATTCATCAGTGATTTAACAAGATGTCATACACATTCTCAAACAGTACAACTAGAAAAGAAAGTAAATTTTCCCAATAATCCCTAGATCCACTAGTACTTTTCTAATGAGTGTGAAGAAGATATGAAGTCACATCAGAAACTTACTCTGAGTTTTAAGACATTTTATCACTTTACAGTTTCTGTTCTTCTGAAATGTCACTAAATAAACTCCTAACAGAGTGAGTAAAGAACACACACAAGATAAAAGAAAACACTATCACAAAGCTACAAAGAAAGTAGAGAAACTGAATCAAAAGAAAAAAAAAACCTAACAAAGATATTCAAAAGCTATTAGAGTATTTTTAATACCTACATTGATACATTAATATCGCTAAATATTTACAGGTATTTCAATTTTATGATAGTCGTAATAAAACATAAAAGGAAATGCATTTCTGTGAGGATTACTACATTTCACACTGCTGAAATAATTCACTCTCATTTCATCTGAGGCATGTGATCAGAGCAAGCAAGGCATTAACCACTGTGTCATTTTACTCTGCTCTCATAAAATGCAACTCTGGCACAAAATTTATTAACACACAGTGCAGAAAGCAAGCAAGAAAATATTATCACCTCATAAAATGTTTATAACTATGACTGCAGAGACAGTTTGTTTAGGCAGTGTGTGTACAGGAGCTCTAATGAACTCTAAAGTCACATCCATTAAATTTTAAAACCCTACTCACAGTAAAATTGAACACCCTTTCACATTTTATATAAAACATTTATTTACCCAATCACAGATGACAATAGCCACATGCTACACACACAAAGTAATGATGTATCAGTTTTAATATGAATCTCTACCTGCATGTGTCAGTTTGGGGAGAAACTATTTTGGGCTCGAAAAAATTTCCCTTTCTAAAAATGTTACTATTCTTGACAGAGAATGCATGCCAAATATCAATACAAATTTAAACAACAGAATTTTGTGGAAAAAACCCTTCAAACTAAAAAAAATAATGCACATGATACCTGAGCTCATCCACAACAGAAAACAGCTGGGGAGACTGATGAATTGGTCACGCTTCCCAAAGTACTACTGATGTGGTAATTTTGATTTAACCTATATATGTTGTTATTTATTACTTATTTAGTCATGTAATACCTTGCTTGCTGGTAGTGCTGTTCCACTGTGAACATCTCCCTCCAGATCAAATGTGGTTTCCTGTACAGCTCTAAAAGTAAGATAACATTTAAAGTACATTTTAGAAATGATACTATTAAGAAGCTAAACAAGAAACACAGTAGCTAAAATTAGTAAATTAAAAGTCAAGGGTTATACCATGAGTCCAATTAATATTAACTTTTTTTAATACTGTATCAATTTTTTATATTAATAGAACCTAAAAATATTTACACAGATCATTTAATTTGGAAAAACAGATTCTTAGCTAATTTCACAGAATATGCTGAGTTGGAAGGAACCCACAAGGACCATTGATTCCAGACCCTGGCCCTACACAGGACCACCTCCAAGAGTCACACCATGTGCCTGAGAGTATCAAGTGAGAAAATATAAATACACATAAACAAATACATATAAAATATGTTCATGGTATTGTATTCCCTACAGTAGACTTGCAACAGTGTTCTGCCCAATTCTTCAGTACTAAGCAACAACATTCTTGATAATGCAAATAATTCATAAATCATAGTAATGCATGTTATTACGTTTATTCTAAAGATTTTAAAAAGTATTTAGTTGTTCAAGCTGCAATAGCTTTTTACCATAGATTTTACTATTCAGTAACCGCTCTGCAGTAATACAGTGCTTTGCAGTTGACTATGTAAACCTGCAAGACCATTTATTTATTGATCTGCAGGCTAAATCCAGAATGAACTCAGGATTTAAGTAGGAATATTACAGGACAGCTACACTGCTGGAGGTCCTCCTGCAGACAGGTCCTACAACAAGCATACAGTATCCTTCCATGTGAAAATAAAGTGGAGAAAAAATAATAATGGTTAGAAGGTACACCCATAATAACTCAGCAGATAAGCTTCTTTTCCTAGATATCTTTCTCTCACTCATCTCCAATTTGTTTCTTTTCTAAACCACATTATACAATAATGTGTATAGCAGCAATAATAGCCTCATTTGGACCCAGAGAAGATGGGAGCTATGTTGGGTTTTTTCCCTGCTATACAAAATCATTTTAAGGTTGTTTCTTCTAATTATTTCTGTAGCCACTGAAGAAAACACCTGAACCCCTACAAGTCACTAAATCTACAAGCAGTATTTTTATTAAGCACCTATCAAAAATATGAATATACAGAGAAACAACAGGGTTGACTTCCAGACTGTTAGTTCTTGCGACACAGAAACTAGAACATAAGTAATTACACTGTAAAAAGAGGTTGCTATGTTGAGACATTTAGTTCCCTATCTTAACGATTTCATTTTGTGATTACTTCATTTCCAGAGCCTTCTAGTGGAATTTTAAAACTTATCTGATAAAAAACAAAAACCAGACTCTCTGAAAACACTCGGCACATTTGTTACTCATCCCAAAGGTTGGATGAATTGAGAAATACAATAAAATACTTAACATGAGGAACAGCAGTGAGCATGAGGAAAACTTGTTCGAATACTCCATAATGAAAAAGACACTTGCTAATCCTAAATAAAATCACAAGGTGGAGCTCAAGTATTAAAATTATATATTTAACACCTTAAATGAGTTCCAAGTAGTTGCTTTTAAGTCCTACTCTAATCACAGGCCATTTATAATGCACTCATTCTCCATTTTTTTCCAAGGCTCACCTCCTCACTTCAGTAGGAAGAAAATAAATTTTACTCACCCAGTTTTGTGTCTTGGACCCTTGACCATAAGACTTGCATCGGTAGGTCTTTTGGAAATAATATGGTCCTGAGTAGGATCCACAAACTTAAATACATGAGATGACCCAAACTGAACCTTCATTCCACTTTGCAGCATGGTAGTTTCTGAAATACGCTGACCTTCCACATAGGTTTCAGCATCAATGCTTCTTGGGGTTACAGTAACAACTCCATCCATATTAGTGAGGTCACAGTGATGAGGCTGAATTCCTGGACCAAATAACTGGGAATAGAATTAATTAACATAGAATAAATAAAATTATACTGCAGCAGAAATTAAAATAAAGTTGCAGCTTACCCTACTTACAGGCTAGTAATTCAACTTTGGTTGCTTATGACTTTAACACAGATGAGTGGTACTACCATCAGTGAGTTTCACTTCATTTTTCATTGCAAGAAGAATAATAGAACACACATTTAACTAACATGCGCAGCAGAAATCCCTCAACAAAAAGTTTCTCACTTTTTTTGTCATATAATGTTCTGACTGTTTTCTTCCACTTGCTGTTTTGATGTGAAATCTCACAACGCAATTGTGAGATTGCAAGTCAATAACGGCACTGACATGGACCCAGGGTGCTATAAGAGACTACCTGGCATGAGCTTCACACAAATATGCTTGCTTTATACACTGAAGAAATTCTATGTCAAAGGGATTGAGAGTAGGACTTGAAAGTCATTAAGCAATTACAATAATAACACTGATATGCACCATTTGATCCAGTTACGAAACGGAAAACCCCATTTTGAATAATTAAATCCTTAAATGATAAAGACCTTGCTTAAAATAATAAAACCCTTCTGTTAACACAAGAAAGGAAATAAATTCAGATATTTATGACCATTATTATGAAATTGCAGCAATATTTTTCCCTTTTAGCTTTGAAGGGTATTTATAGCATATTTTACTAGTTACCACAATTACACATAACACACTAGAGATCAGATCAGTACTGTCATCTGAGTCTGCTTTTTTCCATACCTGAATGGAATTGTCATCAAATTTTTCAGTTCCAACTTCAGTGACACTTAATTGTAGACGATAGAGCTTTGGTTTATCTCTGGAGTCAGAACCATCTGTACAGCAAGTAATAAATATTAATTTGCAAGTTATTAAAGTTTAAATATTCACACAATATTTCTACATTCTTGCAATTTAATTCAGAATATCAATGTTCACAAAAAAACTGAGTGACATCCTTTCAAGATTTGTTGGGAACTTAGTTGTTCACTGTAATGCAAGAACACTGAAAGCAGACAGAGCCTACTTGGAGCAGTCATTTTCTACAAACGCAAAGAACAAAGTAATCAAGAACTACTGTTCTGAACATACTTTGAAAAACCTTCTCTATTCCCTAGTAGTTTGAACAATACAATTTTTGTTAAACGCTAAGATTTTATATGGGTATACCAGAATGGGTTCAAAGATTAGGAAAATAAAATAGCTACAGATCTCCATAGTAACAGAATTTTTTGATCTTACTGAAGTACAGATTATTAGCAATATCTATTGTCAAGTGGTCCACATACCAAACTGTTTCCAATTCATCAGACACTGAACTAGAACAATATTAAAAAAGAATCTTACATAATGTTTACTTACAACAGCTTTAGTCTTAATATATAGCACTTTAGCACTTCTGGCCTTACCTTTATAGTCCCATTAACCTATATTTTCATCTCATAGAAAATGAGGTAAACAACAAAGTTCATCTTCCTACTCCCCCCAGAAGCACATACTGTCCAAGTAGAATAAAATTTCACAAGATACACTGGACATAAAGTGTACGTGATTTTAGCTGGTGCCTTCACAGGCTAACACAAATGGGTTTTGGCATACATACAAATCCTCCCTGCTTCCCAGAAAATCCTACAACTTTAAATACTATCAGCTATAGAAGTAATACTGGTATTTCTGACTTCTCTACCATCTCTTCCCCAAAGCAAAGATGGAAAAAAGGGAGGCTGCAAGACAAAGAATGTCTTACCTGTGGAAATGAACAATGATTTCAAGTCATCCCCCAAAAAGCATTAGAGAATATTATTAAAGCCATGGCACATACAGTGACACTGTCTGTGGTAGGATACTAGTCATCTTCACGTCTTTAAGTGAAAGGCAATATAAACCTCCATAAATCTAGTAGCAGAATCCCAGCACTACTACCAGGATCTGATTATTAAAATCAGAATGCAAGTCATTTAACCATAAAATAGTAGTAGTAAGCTTCTCCTGGGGTTGTTGGGATGCTAATATGACATAAAAACACCAGGCACAAATAGTCCATAGACTGGTACTGTAAATACAAAAGTGAAGTGCTGATACTACACTAATATCCAGTTACTGAACACAGAATCGCTGCCATTACATTAGTATTTCATCCATCACAAAAGAAGCATTAATCATAACAGCACTCCCTCCTCTAAACATTTTCTAGGTACAGGGATTAGCCTTTTATTAAAACCTTATATTTGAGTCTAGAGAGGCATACATTTAATATCATCCTACCCCAAAAAAGGTAATGATAATGCAGTATCTTAAGCAATTTGAATCATGTGTAGTTTTTAATACTTAACAATGCTAAATCAGAAATTATATAGTTGCACCTTCAATGTCACCAAAAGTATTCAGTAACCTATTACAGTCTACATTTGTCTGCTTATACTGAATTACATGAATTTTTATTATGTCTCTCCACAGCTTACACCCCAAAACTTAAGAGTAGCTTCTTTCATTTATTTATGAATCCAAAAGTCAAGCATTTCCTCCTCCTACCCACATTCTAGTTTGGTAAATCTGGCACCCAAAAGATACAAGATACAGTTTGGAGACAGGGATTTGTATTCAACAAGCAAAAATACTGGAATTTCAAAAAAGTCAGTGGCATAAAAGTCAGGGCTAGTTATCTAGGGCTTTTGTACTTAATTTCTTATGGCACTTTCTCCTAAGCCTTTTATATACAGATTAGAAAACAAGCTTTACAGTCCAGTGATTTCACCCCATAGTAAACATACTTCCCACTGCCCCCTACTTTTTCATTTTTTGACATCTTAAAAAGAAAAAAACACCACCTTTAAAATATTCCTATATATTTCTGCAAGATACCTTATAAAATATTATTGTTTTCAAGTGTTTATTTAAGAGAACTTCCTGATCTCATCCCTGAGTTCTGCACTTGTGGCTTATTAATCAGTACCAAGTTTCTACTAACGTTTACCTCGCACTACTGTATATCCTCAATATAGATGCAGGTCACAAAAAATGTGCTTTCATGTAAGAAATATATTTTAGTATCACAATCTTTCTGCTGAGGCATATTAAGACTGTTTCATTTCTATGCAGTGTCCATTGTAAACATGAAAAAAACTTGTTTTAGAACAGCATTAGATACAAATATTATTTTTAATTCCCACAAAAATGATGAAGATTTAAGGAGTTACTCAAAAGTTATTTAGAACATATAATACTCCACCCAGTAAAAGTCAATTTCTACAGTAAAAGGTCTCTTAATCTTGAAGATAATTACTGTAAATTCTAAAAAACTATGAAAGGCCTTTTTGTTCTAGGGGAGAGATGCAAGAGGGAAGGAAGGTTGCATTATACTACAGTGTAAAGTGTTGTAATTCCTGTTTTTCAACAGCTGAAAGCTCGTCTAAACGTTGTTTGGAATGTATCCCTCATAACTCACTGCAGCAGGACACAGATTCTGTCATACCTATGACAAAGGCCCTACTCCCTAAAATATGACAGTCCATGAAGGTTGCCCTTAGCTAAGGAGGATAGATTTCATGACTTGGTTTATGGAGTTACGAGTCAACACTCATACTTCAAATACCAGTTTTACAAAAAGAATGTATCGTGAAGTGAAAATTCACTTTGTAAGCACATCAACTCAGTGATTCATAACACAAAAGTTTGGGGTTTCTTTTGAACAACAGAAAAAAAAGGTTGACCTTCATGGATATGTATTTTAAACACGTTACTTCACCACTATAAGGTGAGCCCTACACTACTCTGGAAATTTTAATTTCAATTGATTTCACTAATCTAATGCCTGAAACAATGCTAGGAAATAGTATAGGCTTAGAACCAGACCAAACTAAATAAGCCCAAAGCTGAACAAAAATGGTCACACAATGGACTTCACACCTACTGAATTAGAATTAGTTAAATCTACATTTGAAAAGCATATTTCCTGCACAAGTTCCTCAGTACTAAGAATTTAAACTGTAATAAGTTCAAGAGATGGTTGGGAAGACTCAAAATGCCCAAGTGAAATTCAGGAGATAATTCTGTTATTAAATTTCAGACAAGATGTGCACTTCCAGCAGAAAAAGCCAATTATTTTATAAACTGTTCTTCTAATAGAGAACAAAACTCTTTCAAACTAATTGTGAAAGTGTTATACATATATATTGCAGTTCTGTTCTCAGAAAGAAGGCTGGCTGGGAGAACACCCTGGCCAAGGCTTTCAAACTTTTCCAACCTCCTGCAATTCTTCTTTCTGAGTTCTTATACCTGCATGTTCTCCACATCTTCCAATGCTATGTATTCTACAGCTCAGGGTTGCTCTTTTTGTGATAAAGCAAGGAGAAAAGCCTCATGGCTTTGCCTTTTTTTTTTTTTTAATGCCTTGTAATTTTGATTTCAGGCTTATAAGATCTCAGAGACTCACATCCTGAAAAAATGTGGTTTTGTCATTTTTCTCAGCCTTTAAATATTATGATTGAATAACTGAAGTTAATAACATCCCTGAACTCATCAGCAGCCATATTCACAGATAACGTAGACACTATCAGCTATTCAAAGCGCTGCCGAATCTCACTTCAGTCTATCCAGTGTATTTCTATTACTATCAGATTCATCTCAGGTTATCGGTTCATTTCATGGTTTGGATACAGAGACAGTTGCTCACTGCCACATTTAGAGCAACAAGCAACTGAAGTGCATCTTCCACCATCCAGAATCCAATCTTCAATCAGCAACATCAGCAGCTGTGGAGAAGTGGAAAACCTGGACTAACTTCAGTAGCAAACTTACTGAATGTGTACAACTGCACAAAGCATCGATCTGCTAGGCTCTTCTGCAAGAATATAAACAGCCAACGTTTTGACAGGACATTTCTACAGGAGATATTTCTATAATAAATACAAATATCCTGAAGTGCTTTGTTCCAAAGAGACACAGTGGACTCTAGAATATGAAGACCTCTTTTTCACATGCTAAGATTTAAGAGACTGTCTTTTTTTTTTCCAGTGAGACACAACCAAATTTCAAGCTTTCTTAAGCTACTTAATGTTCAAGTGTTCCTGCAGAGCCCACCCGTGCTCTTTAGTTCAGCACACTCTACAAAGCTATTCTGCTCTCTAGAATAATGATGAAAGCTATTCTGCTCTCTAGAATAATAATGAAANGCAGAGCCCACCCATGCTTTTTAGTTCAGCACACTCTACAAAGCTATTCTGCTCTCTAGAATAATGATGAAAGCTATTCTGCTCTCTAGAATAATGATGAAAGCTATTCTGCTCTCTAGAATAATGATGAAAGCTATTCTGCTCTCTAGAATAATAATGAAATGGCAGTCTGGATTCAATTCAAAGAATTGAATGCCTCACTAGAAGCATAGGTTTAAACAGAGTTCTTTAAACACCGGTATTGTACTCCACAACCATGCAAGAAAGGGTGAGCAACACTGACTACTACCTATAGTACTTTTATAGCAGTCTAGAAAACCAAATGAGGAAACTGAGAATAAAAAAGGTAAGAAAAGGAAAAGGTACTTTGGTAAGACATTTCATGATGAAGAAAGTTGCTTTGTATTCTCATCTCTTTGGCCAAACCAGGATGTATCAGCACATTACTCTAAACGCTACAGAGAATCAAGGAAGCATAATGATTTGTATGTTAGGTTACCAATTTCATATACTACAGATAAAACTGAACAAGACTCTACAGTCTAACATGGCTAACTCTTTGATATGCACCACATACATTAGGCAACACCACAAACCAGGCAGCAGAAATACCAAAAGACGCTATGGAAAACCACGGAGTAAAAAGTAAGGTCGCTTTACCAGTGGTCCAAACTATTTCACACAAAAATCACAGATTTCATCCTCTGCATCAATGCAGTCAAACAGTGGGAAGCATGGTTAAGTTCTATGCCATTTACCCAATACACTTCTTAACTACGAATTCTGCAGGCAAATGGATCAAAGAACTTTTTATTTCTACCATAATATTGCTTGCTTTAAAACCACCTTATGAAACTTAGCCGTTAATTGTAGCTGGAACATTGAATTCTTTGGATAATAGCACATTCATGATATATTTGATGCTTGTTCACAGATCGAGTAATTAAATGGCTGTTGACAAGACAGGTAATTACTTCACCAAAGCAGTCCATTGGAGAAAAAAAACCAAAAAAAACCCAAAAAAACACCAAGATAAACAAAAAAAAACACCATTTGTCAAAAAGAAACACAAGATTTACAGTGAGTGAAGTTTTTAGTGACTAATGAGAGAACAGTATTAAATACAGCGTTACCTTCGTAAGCGTGATAGTTGTAGTAGGCAAAGTGATTCCTTCTCCCTGGGGTTAGAAACACATGCAGAGGACCCAGGTGAAGGCAGCACCAGCAGGACAGATACCATGCAGAACATGCGGAGGAGGGCAAGAAAAGAAAAGACAGGAAAGGGTGAAACCTTAGCCAGAAAACACTTATTCTCTTTGTAAGGATGAAGTGCATTAAACTCTTTCAACTTCAGAAACTGTGTAGAATATAAAGACATCAGTACTACAAAGCTACTGAATGAAACAATCCTTATTGTTTAGAAAAGCGACAACAAGCTGTTAGAAGAAAATCATGAACAATAGGTCAGTCCCACAGGCAATGTGCGAAGGCTTAGTACACAGCGCTGACACCTGTGGCATTCCAGATTGTTTTTCCTCCCTCAGTTAATGGATGTCTTGCTCCACTGCCCAAGCACAACACTGTAATACTACTTTCCGTGAAGAGTAAGAGTTCAGAGCACAGGAAATCAAAAGTACTGTTAAAAGAACTCAAAATATTAATACGCAAACCAAACCTCACCATATAGAAGAGAATAATAAATTTAGTACATTCTGTGCACCGCTAACTTCATCTGGATTAAAAAACCCAACCAACCAAAAAAAAAACACCAAATCCCACACTATTTGACCAGGAATTTAATCTTTTGTTTGCAGTTCTGATGAAAGGTTTTAGCACCCATTTCCATACTTGCTTCTCAAAAGGTAAACAACAACACTTCAAATCGTAACATTTGATCCAATGTACCTAAGTGACCCATGCTCAAATGTACCCAAGTGACACTTAATAGGAAAAAGAGCTGTGTATAACTAAATCATCAAAATGAAAGTCCATATCCAAATCTTTAAACACGAAGACAATACAAATTAAGAGCACATGTTGTGTATGTTGTGTCAGTTGTGCTATACACAATCTCTCCTGGATGCTCCCAGATCATAAAATTAACTGTAAATTACAACGCACCCCAGAAAGTTGTAACAATGCCAAAATAAAACTCAGCCTTGCCAGTGATTTGAAGGTTCCATATAGACTGAAAAATGTTTAATATTTAAGTTTGATTTAAAAATTCATGTTCTTGTCCTGTTAAGAAAATCTTATTTTCCATGCAGGGTACTGTCAAATTTCAGGTATGCTACAGTATACTTGTGAATGTAAAACAAATCAGATGTGAGCAGTGCTTTTCTGGTTTCCCATCCCAAATGACAAGATGACATGTTACACTCTTTACTTATTTTCAAGTTTTAAATCCCAAAATCCAAAGAAAGCTGAAGACTGAAGGGTTTTTTTTATTTTGTTTTTAGAACACTGAAAGCTTCATACTTGCAATCATGCTAATAGAGATAAAGTCTTATTAAATAATTTCTCCTCTTCTTACAGTCCAAACATTTACTGCTAAAAATCTGGTATTACAGAAAGATTCAGCTCTACCTTTAGACAGGTCCAATTCAGGGTCTGGCATCAGAAGAACAACTGATGTGGCATTCACTTACACTGCCCACAGACTTCCTTGTGCATACAATGGAAAATCCTGGTGCTTACTTTTGGAAAATCCAAATGACCATGTAATAACGTAATTTAGATTATTAGACAATCAGAATGCTTACCTGGGCTTAATTCTACTAGGTACGGTAGTTTCTCAGGAGGAAGACAAGAGCCGTAGCCAGACCCGTCAATTCTTTCCTTCCCCTTTAATGGCTTTCCTTCAGTTATTTTCCTGGTTTTCTTTGGAACATAATCAGGAGGCCGCCTTTTCAACTGAAAGACTAGTATTCCTAAAACACAGTATTATACATCCTTTGAGTCACACTATCAGTGAACAAAAACACAACCAATCTATTAATTTTCAAGTGTTCTACAGGATTACTTTCAGATTACTAAACTCCTGACACTTCTTCAAAATAGTCTAGAGTTAGAAGTAAGTACACAAAGATTAGCAGCATACTTCTCCATAGTGGATAACTTATAAACTTTAGGATAAAATGTAAAGCCTTTCTGTTCCTAAAGATGTAATACTACAAACAGTGCATAATGAAACAGTACATAACTCTAATGCTCCCTCATATTAAAGGTGCCCAAAAGCAAATCGTACTAAAATGTATGTTAGAATTTCTCAATTTACAGGGTGTCCACAGCAAGGACTCAAGGCACAAAGCATCTATCTCTTTAAGCTTTTTGGACATACCTTTATCGCTAGGCCACTCCCTGAATATCTGCAGTGGACACTCATCATCATCAAGAATAGTTTCTTTAGCACCTTTATCATCAGAGTGCTGAGCACCAGGAGGCAGCATGACCTAGAAAAGAATTGTCAATTTTCAGAGCTGTTAGTGGATAATTAGAACAGAGTATTCAGGGATATATCCTCTGATTACTTTTTTTTTTTTACATGTGTTGTTTATAACAAGAGATAAGGCCAAAGAATTCAGTAACGTGGAATGCATTTTGCTTTCAAAGACTTTTCTAACTCTCCTTTCTGGTCTCTTGCTACAGTTAAATCATACCTCCCAGAACACCAGATATGTTTAAAAAGTAAAGAAAAGCAAGTTACACTTAAGGCAAATAAGACTGTCTTCTAGTAAAAAAATATTACTCTAATTATTCAACAGCCAAGGCAAAAAAAAAAAAAAAAATCAGTAGAGATGACAGTTATAAAACTGAAGTTTCCTTTATTATTTCACACACTGGAATCAGTCTTACATTTTGCTAATGCCATTCTGCTAACGCAACACAAGTATCTTCAGAAATGACACCACAAGCTGGCAAAGACAATGCCATATCTCCTGACTCCTTGTCTTGTCTTACCAAAATTTACGTGGTCTCCACAGAGACAAAGGGTATAACTGGAGCATTTCACATGAGTGCTTCATGCTGTCTAGCTCTAAGGAAGAAACAAAACTAAGTATGCTTTTGGAACAGAACTACCGACTGTTCCGACCTTTTACAGCTACACCCTTGCAAGGCAGAGGAAGGGGGAGACCTTGATTCATGAAGTCTGACTGAAGGAGGCACTGCCCGTGATTTCATGCATTACTGCTCCCCGCAGCGACCAAGCACAAATAACAATGACAGGAAGTATTACAGTGCATGAGTACCTTCTGAGTTAAGACAGATCTTTCAAAGCTGAATCAAAAAATAAAACGTAGTTTACTCCCTCATTTGTTATCCTAACAATGTTATTTAAATTCATAGACAGTTCTATTTTAAACTGCTTCAAATTATTCCCATCTCTGAACTATGACCCAAGGTAACACCTTCGGAAGTGATGCAGCTATTGGCTACAGCACCCTACTACGCTGCAGCCCTCAAGAGGCTTTCCACTCATTTGTTGCCTCCTCTCCACACCCATTTCTGTGTTAACCAAGTTCTCACAGATCCACCTCAAACATCCTTTCATCTTCTTCCAAGCAGGAAACAAGTACATTTAAGATCAAAAGTATGTAATCCCTAAAACATTTTCTATGCAAAATCTGGTTAAACATAGGACTAATTAAATTATCTTTAATTAGATTTTCAAATAGACAAGATATTATAAAGGGAGAAAAACATTAAAATGTATAAACCAGAGGGAAACAGAAACACATCTACATTCAAATCTTATCTTGTTAAACCGCTCTATTTCACATCTCATATTTTAAAATCAATTATACCTACGGGATAATTCCGATTAGCTAATTAAGGTAACACTGTATTTCAAGCCTTATTCAACAAGCCACAATTTTTAAAAATTCCAAAGCCCTTGAGACAGAGGGTAAATAGTTAAAATACAAGAAACACATGCTGCAACATTTGTACCAGGGGCTGACCAATACTGGACTGAGGAGCAAACCAAAGAAAACCCAAATGCAGTGAAATCAGAGGAACAGGTAAGATATAAATGCATAGGTGCTTCTAATTTAACCTGATACCACTTCTGCCATGGAACTTGGATAAGCATCTGTTCTTGCTGTTGGGCTTAAGGGCAGCAATGGTAAACTAGACAAGCTAGAGAAGAAGGGGTCACAAAAGCACTGATCCCCTTCATCCTCCCAGCCAGTTACCCATTCCTCTCCTCTCTCAGGAGGAGTCAATAACACAGACATATCTCACTTTAAAGCATGTGACCTAACACAAAGAAAGATAAAAAACACCATATCTGAGCTTATTCACGCTAGGACATTTCTGATTGTTGTGATGCCTCTTTAGAAAACATCTGTGTTTTAGGTGAATGCTGCCTCGGTGTCACCCACAAAGCTGAAATTCCTGCCTTTTAGAATAACGGAAAACATAGGAATAAGTCTATATTGTGATTGAGTTTTGGCTCATCACAGGTAGAGATTTGCTTTAATTTTAAAAACAGATGCACTTAAATATCCCTTCATGAATTTGCATCCATACACACTGCTGAGATAAGGCACAGACACTTCCCTGACTTCTGCAACTGCACAGGAAATACAGATGGGTAAAACCAGTTTAGGATCACATATCTTGAAAGTAGGTTGTCAGCTGACAACCTACGAACTGAAACAAATGTGAAACAGGGAATTAGGAAAAATACACTGTGCTTTGTCATAAGTGTATTCATGAGCATATATAAATTATAATGAACTCATTCAATTCTGTATTTATTAATTTCAAATGCAATGGAACATGCAGAAAATACAAGTTGAGAAATGTAAATGAATTCCATAGCAACTTCAGACTTAATTTCCAAAGCACTGGCTGAAATGAAAAAGAGAAGATAATTCTCAAATACTTACTGTGGTTAAACAATATAGATAGATCAAGTTATCAGGTCTGTCCTTAACAAAAAGTCTCACACAAGAAAATCCCATGCTATAACAGGTCTTTAATAAGTTCTTCAGTAATTTTAATGTTTTTTTCAAGCAAAAACCTCATATCTACAGTGTATGTGAATATATCTGCTTACTATAATTAATTAATCCTCAATTTTCCTTACAAGCTAGGAACACAGACTCTGCATATGCCCCTAGTGAAAAAAAAATTAAAACCCAAAGCAAAACACAAGAAAACAACAAAAAAACCTGCAAAAAAACCCTCAATGCATCTTGCAAAAAAATATTTAATGCCTTACATCTGTAATGACTATTTCTTGAAAAAAACAAAAACAAAAACAAAAAAACTACTCACCATGAACTGCATCTTTTTGCTTGACATTACAAAAAGTTATTTATGCCTTACCCTCAAGTAAAAAAATAAGTGCATGCTAAACCAGAAGTCTAATCAAGACTCTACTTTTACGAGTTAACTGGTTTGCTGCACGCCTGAAGTCTTATGCCCTAAGTGAATATGCACAGGTAGCTTGGGAGACTGTCTAATTAATTTGACATCTTCAGAGATGTGCAGTGAACTCCGTATTACTCAGGGAAACTCCAGCCAAGCAAACTGAAACAAGTAAAACACTCACTGGCACAAACGTGTGTTTACTTGCTTACACAGGAAAGCACTTTAGAAGCAGGCACAGAGGCACAGCCCGATACACCGCAAACCAGGGTATGAAAGCAAGCAACTGACAGGAAAATGACATTTACAGCAGAAGTTTGTCAGTGGTGTTACAAAAAAAAATTATAATGTTCATCTTTCCTGAAACTTCAGGAGCCAGTGAACTTTGTTACAGGTACTTATGCAACGTTATACTGGTCTTGTCCTGTAACTATTAAGATGGATTTTAAGTTAAGTAAATGTTAACAGCCTAAGTCTTCTTAGAAGACACTTCATCTGCCACTCAAAGAAGACAAAACATTTAAAAATCCCAACCAGTAAGAAACTGAAGTTATGTGTTCCAGTATACACAGTTAAACCCAACACATGTAATGAACAGAAACGTGCAGGATTTGATTTCTATAAAAAACGGTAAATGTTAAAAGAATAAGGGCAAATATCCCCTATTAGGGATAAAGAACAGCTATGAGACTGCTATATAAAAGGAGTACCAATGGCCACTGGACCAATTTAGCAGTGTATTAGTGAGTTGCCAAAAAAAGAGAACAGTGATTAAAGACACATCCAACTAATGCTAAGGTATTTTAAAGTTTCAAGCAAGAAAATTAACTTCATAAAATATTTGGAAAAAAGGAGGTTTTAAAAGTTAGATTTAAAATACTCAACTTTATTCATAAAGGAAAGATTAACTTATTAAAACCCAAGACTGTATCAGCAGAGGCAATGAGAAAGGCCAACCAGATTTTATCCAGTTCCAATGACTTATGGCGAGCAAAACAAAGGTTTCCTACACTTAGCATTATTTAAAAAAAAAAAAATCTGTTATTAGTCAATGAAGACCACTCATATTCCAAATGTAAATATAAGCACACAACTTCTGTTAGTACAGAAACTTACTGTATGAGTAAGATGTATTGCTAAAAAAAGACACAATATTTTACAGAAGTGCTTTCCAAAAATTCACTTTGTTTCACAGCTAAGACCTTGTTAACCTGTCCCAAGATCAAAACAACATTCTCCAGACTATTCTCTATATTAAACATCCCCACAAAAGATCAGAAAATATTAGGAGGTAACAGGGAACACCACCACTACAAGAGTAACCTGTAACAGTTTCCTGGGTAAGTGTGGAATCAGTTCAATAAATTCCCCCATACACAGATATTTCGTAATACATCATGATGTCCTCTAATTCTTAACTAAACAGATTGAAGCAAAGCTATCTTCCAAATTCACTCACAATGTCTCTGCTGTGATTCTCTCAAACCAGCAGAAAAACTAGAACGTCAATTCGGGAACCTATCTAATAAGATCAATGACTGAGAATCATTTATAGAACCCACAGTATGAAGATAATTGTCATAATTAAAACTACACATACTCTGCAGCCAAAACTGAGAATCAATTTTTAACATACTGTGTCATTAGAAGAACCTATTACTTACAAAATTATTTCCCTCTATAATAAAAACCTATGTAAAGTTTTGCTGTAAGTAAAACGAACTTTCACAGTTGGAACCCTCATTACAGGATAATGAAGATAAAGATAAAATATGCAGAACTTCATTAAAGATATGTCTAGAATGAAGATAAAACAGTTGAAAAAATAAAAACTAACATTAGTTCACAGTTACAAAACTATAAAATCACTACCATCACAGAGTTTCCTTATTCATAACATTAGAGCAACAAATCAATTCCCAGCTAATTATACCACTACATGTTGGAAGCACAGTAGACACTAAGGTGTCATAAGGTATCATAAAAAGCAAATCAGAAAGGAACTTCTAGATCAAGGATATATCCACATCCTTTAGAGCAGCTAGAAAGTGCAGAGCATAGCACTTACTGCTTTCTTACTGCTTACCAGCAGTACTTTATGCACTGGAGAAGGGGTAGTCTCTCATCAATATGATGAGAGACAAACCTTTTTCCCATAATTTCACCATTTTAAGGAGCAATAAATGCAAGTTTATTAGACAAGTCATAGCCAAAAATGTAGTCAAGACTGGACTCAAACAAGGATCAGATGTTTTCAAGTCTCACTATTCTCCTTGAGCAGATAACATGGTCAGAAATTTGTAACCCTTAATCAGTACTGCCTGTGGGACTTTTTGATTAAAGCCATACCTCTAAGAAACGACAATTCTATACAATTCATTTGGGACTCCTAAAATAATTAAATTCTGAAAACAAGCATAAGTTTCACTTAAAAGTTTAATCTTTTCTGATTTGTAATGATGGTAAGCTACTGCTGAAAGCTTTAAGGCAACAGCACACAACATACACTTTTTACAAAAGAGCTCACCTCAGCACTTCCACTTCGAGGCGGACGCTCTTAGCTCAGGGAAATAGTTTTACGAACAAATTTATGTATCCACAGGATCGAGTATTAGTTCATACACCCGTGAATCATAAGCACACACCACAGTGCCAAGTAAAGAAATATGTTACTTTCAGTATTAATGTTTTTATATATAGCAGGGAGTAATTTAGTAAGACTAGAAGATTTAGGTCTTAAAACAAACAAAAAAACCTGAAAGGTCACCTGAAAATTCCTAAGGCTGTTATATTAAAAAAAAAAAAAA
>VXAW01007876.1:236132-277447 GCA_013399735.1 Tyrannus savana
TAATTCCATTTAGTTTGGAAGCTACTGCAAGAAAAAAACCCCAAACAAATATGAAACATGAGAAGATTGTGTCTTAGTAACTTCACTTACACGAGCAATACAATAATCCTTGGGATTTTCTTTTTCCAGACCATATTTTTCCAGTGCTTCAATAACTGCAAAGTCTGCAGTATCTGTAGTGGACAGCAGGATTGTCTTGTATGGTATATTTGGTTTTAAACTGTCTGCATAAATTCTCAGTGTCCCACCTTGGAAACAAAATGGAATTAACAATGCTACCAGAGAATAAAAAGACAGACATGCAGTCATTCATTATATTTGTAACAGAATGTAAGAATGAACACCTTCAGAAATCATTTTGTCAATCCACTAAGACAAGAAAAGTTACATAACATCCTCAAAATAAATTTATCATTGCCACTGGTAAAAAATTCCAGTGATACTTCTTTCATTTATCTAATCAAGTCTTTTTCCCAGTGTTTCACCATACTTGGTATTACTTGAAGTAAAAATGAAACAGTGGCAATGACTGGTTGAAGAACAGACCTTTCCTATCTTGACAAGGAAGTTTGTTGTGACCTTCAAGAATCTCCTCTCTCTTTAAAAAGTTCATTTGAGATTTCCCTCAGATAATGTTTTCTACACCCATAACACTTTCTTCACTACCCTTCCATGGACAGAATACAGCATTTGAGGTTTTATCAGTACTAACACTGCTTCATTTGTTCCTTTCTAATGATGTTTATACAACCACTGTTGTTGTATCCCCACCCCGTGAATGTGAAATACTTAATCACTGTTATTCACAAGATCTATCAGAATCCTTTGTGCAGACTCGAACAATCAGTCCTTTACACCCTTTATTTGTGCTTCTGATTGCATTTGCACTTTCAGGTCATTCGACTTGTTCTTAGTACAACAAATGACAATTATTTCAGAACCCCTCCTCTGTTTGTCAAAATACATCCTTCCTTCTTTCCCAGTTCAGCACTGCTAGCGAGATCAACGGGCATATTCTCTCCCACCCATTTGCCATGACAAAGCTTTGACTGGCACTCATCACAAAACACACTCCTGTGGAATCTTACCTTCACAAATTCTGCATTCAGTTACACCACTGATAAATTAGCCATGTACAAAAAATGTTGGAGAAAGCAAAAGTTAAGTCAAATTTACAGGAGTTGTTGGCCTTCAGAATATTCTCTCGGTAAACCATTTACTGTTTAACTTAACGAGAAGAAATCCAAGTACCTGAGTCTGGTCTGCCATCAGAACTGCGAAATTCCTGCATTCTCTTCTCTAGTTTTTGCTGTCGCCGCCGTTTCATAACCACCTCAGGATTGGATATTGTGCGAGTGAAGCTGGTTTCAGGCATATCTTTGTAAACCTCAGCTGCAAGGCGAAAATTCTCACTGCCAAGTTAGTTTAGATAAAAATTAAAAATTGCCGTTAAATGCTTAAAATACATATATCCTCATTACTTCACAAAGGACAGAAGGGCAGTAGGATCCATATACATAGGAGCCTCAATTAAGTTATTGTTTATTATGTGCATTTCACTCCTGCTAGGGTTAACACTGTTCATGTACCCCTGCTCACTTGGAATAAATCATCAATTTAAATATTGATAGTTGCTAGTTTTCGAAGAAAAAAGAGGCCCTCTACCTCTTAAAGATGGAGGCGGGGGGAAAGGCATTAAAGAAACTTTACTTTATAACCCTAACTTTACTATAATTTACAATACTGCAAAGCATGTGGAAGATGAGTTAGCATGTGCTTGCAATTCGTGCTTTATCTTTTGCTAATGCACTTAAATACAACTACAATTTAATTTTAAAAATATAAGTTTAAACCACTTACATATCATCCGCGGGAAGAAGTCTATCATCTTTATCTGATGCTTGTCTCAATGCCTCTTTTTCACGCCTCTTTTTCTCCTTTTTTTCCTTTTTTGAAAGAGTTCGCTTGAAATTCTGAATTACTCCCTCTTTTTCTTGCTTTTCAGGGCCATTACTTTGAGCTTTCTGAAATAAATGAGTTTAAGACAACTTTCATCAATTTTAGTCCAATGAAAAGTTAGTACCGGTTTTAACTTCCCAGAAGAATCTGATTAAGATATATTATCACTAACACAGAAACAGTACTCCAGGCAACAGTACTCCATTACACGGTGATGGGACTAATACTCTTGAGAATATCAGAGAAGGCAAATACAACCTCATGTTCCAAAGCAAGTATGAACTGATTCTACTCAAGAAAGTAAAGAAGCAGAAGAATTTTACTTGAATAATGCTATCTACTTGGCCCAAAAGATTAACTGAAGGCTGCAAAACATATTTCTGCCTCCTAGTAAAAATAACAACACTGCGCTTAATCTGCTTTCAAGACACCCGTGTTGGAATGCCACATAAGAAGAAAACTGCAGAAGGAAAAACATAACAGAGGACTTTTCCCCTCTGGTGTGTTTTTCCGAGTTGCCCTTCCAGTGTTCCCTAATTCCTGCTCCTTGCATACATAAGACACCTGTAATCCTGGCTCATTTGCCTTCTGTAGATAGAGTACATTAAAGAGTATGAGAGGAAGAAGATGTAGATTTTCTTGTTTCTATCAGGAAGTGAAGAACTCAGAGAAGGAAGACTGAAGATCACTTAACGAATAGGAATAGCAATGTTGGTACGTGTCGTGCAAGACACCATTAACTTTCCCTCCCCACCTGTAACACGAACGTATCCTGTAGCCAACAACGTAGTACAAGCTCATGTACCCAAAGCACTTTTAAAATTAACAAGCTCTAATTCCAAGAGCAAAAGTGCTTAGTGCTCAGCCCAAGCTGAAAAACTTGCCTTAAGATAGCCCACACTGAACAGCGTGTTTCTCATAGCTATAAGCACTCAAGCTACCTCAAACATATATAATTACACGACTTCAGGAGTCAAAGTCTAATCTAATTTACTGTTTAAATTACTAATATCAAAGGAAACTTTTGTATGGCTGATGTTGGTAGGTCTTTCATTTTCCATTTGGAAGACAAAAAAAAAATCCAAAAAAACCCAACAAACAAACAACCCTCATACACAAAACCAACAAAAAACCCCTCCACAAAAGGAAACAGTTTCCCATCAGTTTTTTCAAGAAACAGAATGCAACCTAGGGAGGTAACAATTTTTAGTTATTTAACTCCCTCTGGTCTCCCTTTTTAAAAGCTTCACAAGAGGCAGGATATGCATCATATTTTATTTCAGAAAATTTTAAAGTTTAAGTGTCTAAGTTTTCTGGGCATGACATGCTCCAATACTAGACAGCTACATGAATCACACCCTCCCAAGCCATCTGAAAGATCACAAAAATGCTGTGTGGCAAAGATGCATTTTAAGTATTTAAAAATACTTACTCCTGATACGAAAGGTTGTTAGCAGCAATTGTTTTCAGGAATTAAAAAGTAGAAATTATGTTCTGCTGTATAAGCAAGTCCCACACAGTTCAAAACTGCTGTTACCACTAGCATGCTCTACAAAGACTCACCTTTGGAGGAAGTGTATCATTTTCATTCTTGAGGACAAACCTTCCCTCTCGATCGTCTTTGTTCCAGTTTAATTGCACAACAAGAGGCTTCTCATCTACATCTAATCTTCTTTCTTCTTCAAAAAAAACAGAAAAGCAGTAGCAGTTATTTGGCATCCCAAGAGCCAAGATACTTAGAAAAAAGTTAAGCTCTTAAAAAACCAAAAGCTTTACTTAACAGTACACATCAGTGGACGTTATCTTGTTAAGTATAGGGCCAGAAAGAAAGCCTGGGAAGGTAGAAATACATGTTCCCTTTCTAGCAACCAGCCTAAGTCTAATCTATCTACATAAGCTAACAGTCCCTATAAAGTAGTCTTGAACAATGCCTTTCTCAGAACTAAGTCTGGGAACACAGGATTATCACTCAGGAAGAGAAGTAAGATCTAGAGTTACAATGTTTCAAACTTTAGAACTTCATGAGACTATCAAATACTAATGTTCCTTATTTTAAATTTACTTTAAATTAGACTGCAGTCTGACTGTGGTCCAAGAAATAATATTCTAAAAAGACTGCACAAAAATAAATGAGATTAGAAAATTAAAGACAAACAAAAAAACCTCCCCACTCCCCCCCAAAAAACCCACCATAATGCATATATACAAACCAAAATTTTGCTTAGTGTATTAAATCTATTTTAAGTACATGGAAAAGATCCGAAAGAGTGTTTAAAAACTTAACCAAGTTTTGCCATTTGATTTCCCTTTGAGAAGTAGGAGACTATACATAGGCACTGCAAAACAATTATGTCTTTGCAGTTATTTTTATTTAATAAGAAACTCTCCTATTGATTGAGGCACCTCTCATGCCTCAATCATGTTTAAAACATCAGGAACTTGCTCTGCAAAGCAAATCATTCCATTTTGACTCCAGGCACAGTACTAACAGATTTTTAAAGAAACTTGAAGCAGAAAAAAACCACATACTATTCATTCTTTAAAACAGTGATGACACAGGAACTTTTGCCTAATCCCATATAATTCACACCAAGTCATCATTCATAGACCAGTAAAACTTAAGCGTATCCCAGTAAAGTTCCATTCTGTATCTTCAATTATTTTCAGTCTTTCATATAGAGAATTTAAGGTAATTCAATGATTTGTGTAAGCTTCTGAAGTACAAAAAGGAAAAAACACAACAAAAAGCTATTTTCTCCTATTTCTGTCTCCACCACACACATTATCACCTTCTAGCCTGAAGGAGACAAATGGTAGCAGTACCAAAGGCTATTTTGATATCCAAGCTCTTCACGGGTAACATTAAAGGATCTGTTTAAGAAACACAATGGTTTCAAACTAAGTTTTACCTTCTACTAAGTTGAACTTCCCCCAGTTTAGCAGTAAAACAATGTGTTATAAGGCTACCTATCAAACGCCCACAACTTCAAAAACAGAGGATATACTCTTAGCTGCTCCAAAATTAACATTTCTAGTCTCTTACTATAAATTTAGTCCTTACCAACTAGTCCTAAAAATAGCAACTCTCTCACAAATGTCAACAAATAAACAGGATGCCAGGCACAGCATTTAATAGATCATAATCAAAATTTACATAAACTGCAGGCCTGATACAAGTAATTACATTTTTAAATACACCCCCTCAGAAAGCAATTAGCAGCAACGTATTTAAGGACAAAACACTCAAGTCTTATGTGTTTCAGAAGCTGGAGGCAAACCTAAAGGGCTAGGGGTAGACAGGACAGTGGTGAGGATGCAGGAAGGACTCCATGAATAAATACTAACCGCCGCTGACATGCACTTCATAAAGCGAATATTTAGGGGATGACAACATTCGCATGTCTGGTCGAAACTTCTCCGCAAGAGTTTCTATCACATCTTGAGTTGTAGCAGTACTAGAGACACGGATACATTTTGTTGCAAAATTTCCAGCTGCTTTGTCTTGAAAGTAGAATCTCATTACTCCATGAAACTCCAGATCCTGTAAAGAAATAAAAATATAAAATCTGAGTGCTGGCTAGCAATTATAAGGTTCAGAGTTCTTTTATTATTTATTAGTTATGAAAATATAAAACATTCAAATATCACAGTGGTTTTCAAAATTTTCATGACTGTAGCATTAACAACTAGGACACTATAAACTTGAAAACACGAGAATATCCTGCAAAAAGAAATTAAGTACTCTATATTACTGGAAATATTAAGAAGTCGAATTTTTAGGTATTCAAATTTACAGTTATTGTTGGGAGAATCAATAAAAACCTTTTTTCTTAAACCTAGAAACACATCTTAAAGACTGCTTTGTTACTGAGAGCAGGCCCCCATATCCCAAGTCTGTCAGTGTTACGCTCAAGGAACATCAGTATGTCTCAAAGAGAACAGCTTAATGTCACAGAAGTCAAAGAATCATCTTTTCTCTCCTCTTTCCATCGCTTCATGCATTCCTCTCTCATGCTGGCATCTGTTTGTCCCAGAAACCACCTCTTCAAGAAGCTAAATTATTTGATATGCTTGTATTTTCTGTTTTCGGAAGGGTTAGTCTTTGCTACAGCTCCCTAAACACTCTGGGAGGGAAGAAAAGCTCCAGGACAGATAAAAGGTCAAGGAAGGGGCTGCAATTGTCAACCAGGTGGCTACACTACAATGACAGTCTGTCAAGTATTTTCCTCAGCCACCAGAGCCCTCTGCTTCACTCTGCAGCCTACCAAACTGCAGGAGGATACTGTCTGCTCCATTACTGATCCAAACACCAACTCCAAATTCGAATTTCAGTTTCCCAGTGGACTCTACCTGGCCAACTCTTGCCCCCTGCATAAATCCCAGCACTCATGGGGCCCTGCACTCAAGGGGAATCAAGGATATTCAAGTCTCTAATTGACTTTGCCAAGTTTACTCTACAGTTTAATAATAATTGCTTCTGCCTTCCCCTTGAAATAGACAAATTTCAAAAACTTGAAATGTAATGACTCTGTTAGCTGGAAACCCTCAGGTAGTTGAATGCAAAGCCTTTCAAAGGCTTTGAAACAGGTAAATCCTCTGGTGTCCAGCACAGTGACAGATTCCATGCTATGCACAGCCCTTTCCAGCACTACATCTGATCACAACACACATCACAACATTTTTTTGAACAGCTAAGAACCTAAAGTATTTACTGGAGCTACTCTCTCATTCAGAAAACCTTCACAGGAAGAAAAGAAAAAGAATATTTAAAAAAAAAAATTAGAAAGTCAAAGAGTTACAACCTACACTAAGACAAGCATTTGTTTCACCTAGATACATGCAGAAGTACGCACTGTTCTTCCCAGAATACTCCCAAGTCTACACCAATACAGTAGCAATACAATGTAAATGCACCACAGACCTAGACAATGGCTGTGTTTCATTCTGTTATCCCCACAACTTACAGAATTAATCTTTTGAAGCCTGCACTGGTATGTTCCCACAGAACTATCTATTGTACTCCCAAACTGTGTTCCTTCCTGCAAGGAGTTACAGTTTTCACACTCCTCACTTCAGGCAATTCCCACCCTCGCATACACTCTGAACTTAAATGCAATTATACAAAGGTGGGTCTCAATTCTTCAACCCTAAACATTTTTGTAACAGTTACTACTCATCTCTGAAAAGCATCTTATCCCCTTCATTTCTTGTCTTTAATTACTTATATCTAATTATTAACTAATCATCCATACAGGGAACCACCCCTCTCAAGCAGAAGGCTACTATATGACTTCTGGAAATCCTACCTACCATAGCAAATTGGAGCTTCCTTACATGTATTCTTCCTAAATCCTTCAGTGAATTCCTAAAGGTCTGAGGCACAACTTCTTTTCAAAGCTCTGTTACCTTTCCACAATCTATTAAAATTACCATGTGCCCATGAATTCTGCACATGTCTGTGAATTCTGCAGGTTAATGGAGTTCCTACTCTCATAGACAACATCCCAAGTAAACATCCTTTTTAATACTGGTATCACACTACACTTACATCCAGCCACCTGAATGTGTCCAGCTAACGGAGTCATTACCACCTTGTAAAATTACTTCATCCTTCACTTCCTATAGAGTTATTGGATGAACACCATCTGGTTCTAATAACTTGCTTTCATGCTATTCATTTGTTCTCTAAACTCAAGAAACGCTGATTTGAAAACATTGCTCAAATTCTTTTGTTCTATCTTACGCTTTTATATTTTACTTGTCAGACTTTTTATCCTGACAATTTTCCTCACATGGGTACTACTTTAGCTTTCCAGTAACTAACTTTGCCTGATGTTCAGCCACGGTAACTTCCCTTCACAGCTGGCATGCTTTTGGTCTGTACCTCCAGCATGGCATCTTTAATTCTCAGCTGGCGGGCAAGTACTTCGCTACTATTTGGCCTTTTTAGCTTTAACAAGCTTTCCCAGGGCAGGTATCCTGCATTTCCCACTGGGTTGGAAAATTGTGTAGTTCCAGTTCCTGCAAGAAAAATGAATCTAAGCATGCCATGATCTCCAGTACAGAGAGCATTCTCGCAGAAAACATTTTGAGCCACATCCCACACACTCTTTTGGACCAAGTTAGAGGGTTGCCTCTGCTGTTAAAACTCCTTTACCACGACGCTTCACAAAACAGCCATGGTATTTTTATAACAAACTTAAAGTTTTGATCCATATGTTTGATTACTGCAAAAGACAACAACACATGAGGTTTCTACAGAAGTATCATGAAGCACAATCATATCTCATTTTATAACGTTTATTTCCCATTGACACAAGGTTTTCTCTGCCACCACCTTAAGGTAGTGCTGAAGCAAGAATTAAGAGAGAAAAATAAGCACGCTGCTAATCTTTTTCAGGTGTTATGTACTACCTACAGAGATGAAGTTCCATTTGATTTTTCCAACTTATTTTTTTTCAAGGAGAGGAGATCATTTTACTGAGGACACATTCCACTGCCTATGAGCTATGCTTTTAATCCAACAGTTTTTTAACAACACAGCAGAGATTGAAGAGTAAAGGAACATAGATCCATTTCGAGAAGATGTAGAAAGCAATTCAAGAAGCTTTCTAAACTACCATGGGGTTTTTATTATTATTATTATTATTATTATTCAGTGTTTTGCTGTTAACAACTTATTTCTACTTCTGGACACTAAAATGATAGAGGAGACAAAACTGCATTCTAAACTCTCAAGATACAATGTTTGTACAAAGGAAGTTTTGTTTTCCTTTTCTAAAAGAAGTAATGTGTTTTTCTAAAGAATCACCGTTTGAGCTTTGTTCCATTGCTTTGACAATCTAGGTATGAAAACAACTCAATGCATTGACCACTGTCCATTTCCCCACATCTTCTTCTACGGCAGTTTCTCAAGCTGTGTCCCCACAGCCCATGTCCTGCTTCTCTCCCCCCCCCCCCCCCCACAATTTTTCCCAAAGTTTTCTATTACCAAAAAAAAAACCCCAAAAACAAAACCAAAAATACAAACAAAAAATCCAACAATAACAAAAAAAAACCACAAACAAAACAAAACAAAACAAACAAAACACACACATTGTGCAAAACTGCATCAGCATGTTCTACCACTTCCCCACATAAAACTCTCTTTACTTTCATGTTTCATTTCCACTATGTTCCAAACCGTACCTTTGGGCACTGCTAGAATATCACAGTATATAAATAAAAGTGTTCGGTGACAAGGAAGTAACTGATTTCACATTTCCAAAAAATCAGGAAAGGAGGAGACTACAAAAACAAAAAAAAAAACCCTTGTGTGTGTGTGTGTGTTTGTATAGCTGCAGTTCAAGCCACATTTAACTTTCTGACTATGTACTTAGCAGATGAATACCAACACACAGAAACCAATGCCACCACTCACACCCAGACAACAAGGTTGGCACTACAACACTCTCCACTGTAATTCTGAATTAAAGTGTTTATTTTTCAGAGGTATATTTCATCCTCAAACTCATTTACTCCTGAATGTCTTTGTCAAGAGGGCTAGGCAGGTTCACTGCGGCTGATAACATGAACTTGTGTCAGGAGAAGAGGCAAAATAATAAAAATCACTTGTCCCAAACCAAATAGATACACAAGTATCTATTATTGCCTAATACATTCTTGTAAGCAAAGAAATATCCCTAAAACATTTACAAATCTCTTAAAACCATCTTTCTCTAAAGATAAGAACTGCCATTTATAAATTATCAAAAAGAAAATGTTTTCTGGATTTCAAGAGTGACTAATTAGTGAAGTGTATGAATACTCAAATTGCTCTCAGGAGTTTAAATGCATCATATTTTAGCTCTCTGACCTGTCCACACGTTAGGTATTTTAGGTTTAGGTATCTGCTGCACAAATTCATAGCTCCTTATGTGAGGATACAGATCGGTCTTCAGCTACACAAGTACAGTCAATTTTCACAAAGTTTTAATTCTGATCATCTATACTGCAAAATACATTTCAAAGAGCACCTAGCAAAAGTCAGCTTTTTAGGCCTTTAAAATCATAAAGGCTTTTTTCCTTAAATACAAAGCCTATTACAAGAAATTACAATAGTTTCCAAAAGTATATCCTACTGAAAAGAAGGTTTCAACTTACATAATAATTGCCAGTTAAGCATTGTTGCTTGGTTTTACAAACAGAAATAAGCTGCACCCCCTCTAAACAAAAGAAAGAGTTTACAAAAGCACTTCAAATACCTAGTTACCAATTTTTGCATAAAGTCAACGACAGGCCGTAACTGCTTCAAAACCAATTGCTTCAAACCAATTGTTTGATATTTAAATGCAGCTCTCCCTTACCTACTCTCAAATACTTTAGAGCAGTAATCAGTAATAAGCAAGGTTGCTCATGTGAAGTTATGTTACAGAGAAGTGCAAGTAAGTAAGAGATGCAGAGGAGAGCATCTCAAGCTCCCCTCTCCAATTATGAAGACTGATAGCATACAAAAAGTGTTAATAATTACAGAAGACAAAAGTGTTTAATACTTTGGTTACTTGAAAATCCCAACAAAACACAATCTTTTCCAAACCTCTCTTTCTGCCAATCATCCCACTCTTTTCATACAAGAATATCATAGTCAAGAAGGAATACGAAAAACAAGTAGAAAGAGATAAAAGGACTGTGCTGTAAAGGAAGTTTGAAAAAAGCCTGCAATGTGACACAATGGGATTTGTAGCAGGGAAACCTGGACTTCCTGAAGAATGAGAGAGGCTTCTGCAAACAAAGCAGTAATATCCAGGAGCCACCATCCATAGCCTTGCTCACATATGAGAAAGGAAACACCTTCTTTAAAGTGTCAGAGGAGATAATGAGGGAGTATTATCACAATACGTAGGGCACAGCAACGAGTGAGATGAAGACTGCTATTCCCACAAGCCAAGAAAAGACTATTCATAGGCTTTTAAACTGCTATCCCACCTGTATCGATCACAAAGCACTATATCCTTCAATACTTAAGCATATTACACAGTATCCATTCTATCAACTGTTCAGTCTCTGGAGCAGTAGAGAATATACATGTTTCTTTTCAGAAATCCTCGTGTGTACCCCCTCCAAGAGGCTATCTCTGATCTCTCATAGCTGCATTGATAACACTGTTTGCCTTGCAAGTGCATTCCGCATGACTGCATCTAGAAAATACCAAAACCCAGCATTAGGAACGTTTCACATCTTTCTTCCTGCCACATTCAAATTCCACAGGCAAAAATCTAAAGACAACTAACTCCTAACTAAGCTGCAATTACTATTCAGGTACACGTACTCGTTGCTCAGGAGTTTTGCTAATAGAATATAAGTAACAATAAAACCAATCCATGGTGGAAAAATTAGAATTAAAGCCCATACTAGTTGCTTTCAAATGAATTCAGGTCACAAAATTGATTTAACAGGTCAGCACAGCAACAGTATTATCACTGCAGGATATTCTGAAACATTCATATAACGCCTTTGTACCTGACCTGTTGTCAGTCGACACAATAAAATGGAATTGCTTCCTTTCCCACTCCAAAATACACGTGTGCAACAAATCTGTGGAATTCTAATGAATACAAGGATATTTTAAAAAAAAAATAAAAATCAATCCTATAAGATTTTAAAACTCATTTAAATCACAAAGGGACTAAACACTGAAAATATATGATGGTCAGGTTTCTAGCATTCATTCCCAGAAAAGAATCCTCAACTTGAAACTAAAGCAAAGGAATTCCAAATAGTTTTTAAGAAATCCTGGTAACTGTTATAAACTGTTTTCCAGTGTAGCAAAGAAAAGCAGCATTCTTGCTAAGCTACAGTTCTTCAGATACCTTGAAAAAGTGCAGCTTCGTGACTAAAATCAGACTACCTTAAATGGTTCTAAACGAGGAAAAACTACACAGATGAAAAACCAGCTCCTATAAAAAAATAATTTTCATCAGCTTTATTTCCCCTTTCAAACCTCTGACACCTGGATTAACAAAGACTTTCCACTACAGAATGACTCATTCTGCCACAACAATTTACAGACACTAATCTTCACAGAAGCAGGACCAACAGCTGAGCTTTCTGACAGAGAAAATTGCCAATAACCCACAACACAAAGATCATAACTGAGTGAAACTCCCTCTTTATTTTCCTGAGGAAAAATACAGCTTAGGAACAAGCCCCACTACAATACGAAACAAAACCAAGATCAAAAACCAAAAGCTACTCCAATATATTTTCACAGTATAAATGCAATGCAGCAAAGTCAACGCAAAACACACTGCAGTACATGACAAATAGTACATAAAATCTTAAAACTAAGGTCAAAATTCAAGTCTACTAACTAACACATACTCTAAAAAAGGATTAACTTTCATAAATACAGCCTGAATGCCCATGTGAATGTCAAATTATCAGATATAAATATTTTACTGTATACTTTATATGCATTGTCCTTTCTTCCCATCACCTATCTGCTCTCAACAGCAAGACTGATAAATATAATAATTCTTGGGATGAAACAAACATTAGTGTAATCTTGAATATTTCCCATTGAGTTATACCTCACAGATCAAAAAATGAAATTTTGAAAAACAGACCTGTCTATATCAGGTAGATGAAGCAAAGCATTTCCTACCAACTTGAAAATAAAACAAAAAAGATGTTTTCAGAACAATCTTTTAGCAAAGCCACGTGGCTCTGTGGTACAGCCATCAACCATACTTCATTCGGAATACACTGAAATTTTCATAAGCTTCTACAAAAGACATTGTTATACAAGCAACATGAAGTGTCTTCACATAAGATTTATGACTCCAGAAGCAGCTACCATTAAAAATTTTAAAAAAGCCAAACCAAAACAAAACACCTAGGGCACTCCTCAAAAGCATTACAGGCGTTAATTTCTAACTCTAATTTTCAAACCTACAGTGAGTGATCAGCAAAATCTGCACAGTGCTTGCAACACACAGCTGCTGCCTGCCACCTGCAGGGTGTGCTTTGTTAAGCTGCGGTGGACAGCGTCATTTACACAATCAGCCAGAGACCACACAGACTTGTTCTTTGTACAAACTGAAACCTACTTCAGTAAACTGAAAAAAAAAATCAAACCAAAAATGTTTCCAACAACAAGCATTACCTACACTTCTGTAACTATATAATCATTCATTAGACTGGTTAAATTCAAAATACAACAAATAAAGCTACAGGAGGTTAAATCATACCCCAAGGTTAAAGCATACCACCCTTTACAAACTGTAATGATGTTGGTATCATTAGTGACCTTAATACTGAGGATCTGGCAGCAGATACTGCCACCAGATACTCTGAAAGAAAGTATACCCCAAAAAAGTTTGTTAACAAAGTTGTTATTATTAGGAAAAATGTTTGAAGGAGGTGACATGACAAAAACACAATGGAAAAGTAATTGACACACATCTGGTATATCAAAATACCCTGAAAGTCTTCAACAACAGAAACAGAAGTACAGGCAGAGTTCAGTCATATTTGAAACCAGGTAAGGAGCCAGCTGAAACCAAAACAAAGCCTCCTTTGAATTGGTCATAACATATTTAAAAGCGAGAGGAAAAATAACAAATACTAATGGGCCTCAATAAAGTATTGCTAACCTTTCTACTATTAATCTACAACCTGTCACTGTTGTGGAACTAAGAGCCAAATACTTCTGAGCAACTCCAGACGAGGAGCAGAAGTACAGGTGATCCCCTATAGCAATTTTCAAATACGTATTAAAAAAAAATGAAATAAATTAAATTTCTCCATACTATTTACTCTGTTAAAGACTGTTCCTTTTGAACAGTCCCATTTGGAGGAAACAAAACAGGTTACTACATTCACCTCAAACCAAAATACAACAGGAAGACTGAAGGGGAGAATGAAAGTTCAGAGACTGAAAGTCTGATTTTTCATTGGCATTGTTACTTGCCAACCTGCAGAGCGGCAATCCCCGTATTTAAAGCATCTTCAGGCATCAATCAGGCCACAAAAAAGACTGCTCTTACCTATTTTAACATTAAAAGTGTAGACACACAGTCCCTTTAAAGCAACAGAAACTAGTGCTGCAGAAAGCACTTCCTCATACTGACACACTCATTCCCACCTCCTCTCTTACGCCAGGCTCCAGCATCCTGCAGCTGTGCAGCAACATGAATCAGGTTAACTCAGAGGTATTTCCCCTCCCTTCATTCAGTGTGGAGGAAACTGTAAGCTGGAGGAAACTGTCCTTCTGCTAGCACCTTGTGTTAACTTGAAGGAACCATGAAACAACAACCTCTGCCAAGCTAGACCCTTTATTCCATTTCTGCACTAGCATCAGCATGTACCTGACTCCAGCACTGTAAGCCAGAAGGCACTTTTTTCTGTCTTAGGCTATGCTGGCTTGGCATGCTGTGAAGTCTTTGCACAGGTCAGACAAGAGCCAGACCGAAGAAGGCAGCAGAAATGTTGCAGCCTAGCAGAGACCACAGTCCTGATGAGCTAAGTGGTAACTGTAGCTTATTACAGGAATGGCAAATCTCTCAAATATTTTAAAGACTTATTCCAAAACATATGGCATTTAGAAAAACTAATTTTTTACAGTCACAAAATGAATGTTTAGAATACTGTAGTCTTAAGGGCATTTCTATAACAGAAATGCTGCAGGAGTTGCTAGATTCTAGAGTTACATGATAATTTCCCTACAACTTAAAATAAAATTCCCTACAACTTATAATAAAACTCTGATAAAGGAACTTCTTAGAAATAATCTTGAATCCATAAAAAACCAAAAACAACTAGTTTTCAAACTAATATGTGAAACCACTAAAAGTTGAAAAAGGTATTTGTTTCTTCTTGAGTGAAAACTAAAAAATTTACATCTACTTACAGCAGAAAGCTGCATTACCAAAAAAAATCATTTTCACCAGCAATCAAACTCATGAAGCCTAGTTCCTTGTGGCTGTCTTCCCAAAGCTGATCACAATTTCGTTATAGGTGGCACAAATAAAATTATTCCTAACATTTCCCTCCCACATGAATTCTCTAGTGCCCAGAAGCACATTCACTACATTGCACAAACTAAATCCAGTGCCTTGTCTCTGACCACTTACTGCGGTCACATTCCCAGCATGGGCTGGAGGTTCACTCAAAGAATCAAGAGATCAATTAAAACCCAAATTTGACAAGCTGGTACCCACTGATAGGCTGACACCAATGACTATGTAGAGCAGCTCAGAAACCAACGCCTCTTCAACCACCTGACATTCACTCGACAAAGTATTAATTTTCATTTGCTTTCAGCATTTTGCTATTTCAGTGTCAGGCTTTAGTCTGGATGCAATAGGGTGTCAAAAGAAACCATTAAAACATGGTCATTTTTACATAATGCAACAAGGGGTCACGTCATATATTTATGATGACAAAGCCAGAAGAGACTGAGCCAACTTCTACCCTGCAATTATAAACTCGATTGTGCTGCAATAATTTCTCACTCCTGTGGGATGAGCTGGACTCTGCACCATACAGGGTTAAGACATCCACCTACAGTGACTGAACTAGAAAAACTCGGGTGCTATCTGATACTCTGCATGCAGGAGCTTTGGCAACCAGGCTAATTAGTCAGGAGTTTACAGCAGGAATGCTAACAAGCCTAATAGGAAACAAGCACCTGATTCTCCCGGAGTAGACAAACTGCAGCCCAGAATCTACATGAAAAAAACCTGAAAACTTTACAAAAAAGAAATACCTCAAAGCGAAACAACACCACCAACGAGGAAAAAAAAAAAGAAAAATCAAAAACCAGCGCAAGACCAAAATGTACTTAGATCTCAAATTAACACAAAATCTATTCTCGACTACACCCAGTTCCCAAATGGCCTGCTCTATCCTCTGAGGCGGGGTGGACCCACTTTAAAAACATTTTTAAAGGAGCAAAGTATTTATTCTTTTCTGGGATACCTTAGGGTAGTTATGGATATGAAGAATTATACAACCAAACAAAACATGAGAGGATGCTATGGCAGAAGTAGGCAGGCCGACAAGGGATTACTGTGCATGTAAATTCGGGAAGAAAGGGGCCCCAAATGCAACAACCCCTCTCAATTTGTGTTCTCTTGTTTACAGCACTTGGCAAGAGCCCACTGTAAAACTGACACTGCTGAAGGTTTTACAGCAGGTCAAAATCTTGCCAAAAAGCACTAACACAGGAATTGCACTGGGCTGTTGCCAGTTTTATTAACCTTACCTATTTTACTACCCCAGAAGACATTAATGTGCAACATTTAAATTTGTTCAGTTGCACAATTATTGTTGAACTGTCCTGGAATTCAGTCTATTATTATTAAATTAATACATTATTGATCAAATCCATACATTCTGATCCAAATCCAACTATTGACTGGATTTCAAAAAGCTTTTTTCCAAGTAAGTTAGGTTAGTCTAGCAGGTTTGAAGTAATAATATAATTTCAAAATATATCCCTAAATGCAATTTTGTTGTAACAAATTCTATGCAAATAGGGCAAAGAACTTCTTTTTAAACTATTATTCTCCTCCCTACCTGAAATACATACCTTCCCCTTTCCTTTTTAAGCACAAAACAACCACACTTCAGGCTATGGAATAATCAACATCTACAATAATAGTGCTGAAACAAAAACCAAACTGAGAATCTACACTGTGGAATGAAATTTAATGAGATAACCTCTGTCATAGCCAAAGACACACAACCACAGTGCTTATATGTGGCTTCACCTAGAGTAAACACGCACACAAGCTAAGACATCTTTCTAGTTCTACCGTGCATTCAGAAAAAAAAGATATTCGCTCACTACAGATATAATCAAACAGGTAGTCAAATTTACACATGAAATTGCCACACAGTTTTAGACATTAGAAGCATTAACTGTAATCTTCTTGAACATTTAAATGAAATACAGGGTCCACATTACACCTTCCAAGCAGGAGAGTATATCAAAAAGAGTAGTGCTCTTTGTTTTGTTGTTTTGTTGTTTTGTTTTAAGTTCTGTCACTAAAAACTCCTTCAGGAATTCTCTTTCTGAATGACTGGTTTATTTTTACATTTAAAGGAATCAGGTTGTTTCTTAAAAGCTATGAAGCAGCTTAGTAATGCCATTAGTTATGTTAACGTTGGTTCACAGGACTACCAAGGCCAGAGTAGCTTAGGAAAAAATCTTTATAGTAGTTCTAATAGTTGGGTAAAATTTATCTGTTGATAGCCTTCTCTTTGCAAATCCTACTTAATCCTGTTGTATAATCTTTGGCAGCAATTTCATCAAGCACTGTGCTTGGTGAATGACATTCAGCTTCAGTCAGCTGCATTTAAAAACAACTGCTGACAAGTTACAAAAAGGGTCTTTCTCTGTAGTAACACCACAAACAGTATCTTCATGCTGAGAGTGGTTTTGCACTCCCCATTTTGTGACGTTTTCTTTTTACTCTTCTCATACCACAAATTCCTCCATTCTAACACATAAGCTCAAAGCAGTCCTAAGCATATAAACATATTTCTTCCTAAATCACCTGCACAACCAAAACATTGCTTTGCTTCTGATTTTACTCCCTTGCTACTCTGTTTACTATCTGTTTACTAGCTGTTAGCATAATATCAACACTTTAATGCTCTGAACTTAAGACGGCACCCTTCTCGAGGAGAGGTGTTTTACCTTCCAACTACCCATCAGCTTCCTTTTCTCTGATGGGGTTCCACATTTGTTCCCACCTACACTAGTGTCTATTTTGCCAGAGTGGAAGCAAGTTTATCGGCTAAAAGATCCTGCTCTCTAAACAGGTTCATCTAACAAGAAAATCTCTCTACCTAAATACTTTCTTTTGTATCCTCCACGTTAATCATTATTATTAGAACAGAACACAGAATGTACTATTCACACACACCTAGAAATAAATTCCCCATAAGGTCCCTCATTGTTGATTACTGCAAAATAACCTCAGGAGAAAAGTTACTCCATGCGTCCTTGTGGCAGCACGGGAGAGTATGACATTAAGCTAATCCAATGGCTACTAACAGCCACATTTGAAAAGGCCTTCCTCTTCCGTATCTACCCCCACTCCAGCTGTGGGTCACTTCAATTGCTTCAACACAGGCGAACTCTAATGAGCTAGTTCAGAGAGAAAAGCCCAAGAAGAATTAATCCCAGTCCCCCAGCTTTCCTAAGAACTTCACCATGGAGTCACAGAAAACCCAATGCCAGCATAAAGGAAGGATTAAAAAAAAAAAAAAAACACCAAAAACCTGCTCAATTGAAGAAGGGATGAAGGGAGTACTTCCCTTGCTGCCAGAAAGCCATTTTACCAGCTTAAGCTATAAATATGAAATCTCACCCTCATGTTTTTCCCTTGTGTAGTTATTGGCACCCAAAATAAAACCAATAACAACAGTTCAGAAGCAAGGAACGCCTCTGCAGATCCAGAACCCAAACCAACCTACAGTATGTTAGAGGCTGCCTTATACAGATTCTAGTAGGAATAAGCTGGTTATCTATGGGAATGCAGGAATTTCATCACCCTGTCTGAACATCTATTTCACTTGCCTAGGGATGAACGAACAAAACATTATGAAAATAATACAGTATTTGAAAATTTAAAAGGCCTAAGAAAGGCTATTAAAATTAAACCAGACTGCAATTCAATTATTAAAATAGTTTCACTGAGGAGAACTTAAGTCACATTTTTGCTTTAGTACTAGAGGACATAGCAACCAATGTCCATGAGTAACACTCCAAACAAATAAACACTGCTTTCTATTGTTTCAACTAAAACTAACAAAATAAATAACTGAAGTTATCAAATACCAAGGAGATGTTATTTTCTATTGTAAATAATGTTTTTCCCCAACAGGTCAGGAGCCATTGAGTACAGAGCACATAAGAGCTACAATCACCAGCTGCTAATACTAGCCTCCGAAATGTTTTTTCATGTTCTGGGCATAAAAAGACAAGGGTTCAGCTGAAGCAGGAATGACACAAATGGTGGAGGAATTACTCAGTGGTGCCAAGAGACCTGAAAAACACTACATCAGATATTTTCTCAGATGTTGTCCACACACAAATACTGAGTTTTACAGTCCCGACTCTCTGAAGTCCTGCAGAGACCACAGTAGCACCACTTCAACAAAACAAGTCAGGGGAGGAAAGTAAGCAAACTTAGTAAAAGAAAACAAGATTTGAAGAAGCAATCACAATTAAGAAAGTCTAGAGAAAGGGTGGGTTACACGTTTAAAAAAGCTCAATTATAGCTGCACAAGGTAACAATTTCACTGTGCCACTGAAGAGTCATTAAAACAAAGAAGCACTCAAAAGCTTAACTGAAGGAGTAAAAAGACACCCTCTCTCTGTAACTGCAGTATTTCAGCCATGGTCAGAATATCTTCCCTTTCCATCCTACTACTTCAGAGGTCCTTATTCCACTTTCAGGACAACAATGCAAATGCAGCAACTGTGAGTAATCACCAACACTATTCCCGATAGGGGAAACAGCAGTTGACCAGTTGATTACATAGGAAGCTCCTCATTTCCTTTGCAGTTCTCTTCATAATAGCTTAAATAATCTAGAGAAAGGTATCATGTGGTACAGGCATAAAGACTAATTCTAGCAACTTTTTGTCAGAAGGAATCCAGTAAGAAATCACCATTAAATTTTCAAACAATAGAGCAGAGAAATATAGGCCCCAGATAAAAAAAAAAAAGTTCTGAGTTACTATTTTGTAATTGTGGATTATAACCTCCCAAATATTTTGAGATTGAGCCTCTAGTTATATTAAGTGTTCTGTGCAAGACTACTCACGTTTTATGAAAAATTATTACTTCCAAACAGTAGCAAAGCAGCTCTTTTCCCACTCATAAACACTGATACATCATTACTTCTTCAAAATTATATAAGGCATCTTGAATTACCACTTTGTTGCAATACAAGGTAACATAAGGATCTGTCTTCAGTTTTAGACATGATGAGGGGTTAAAAGACGAGTACGGGATTGATTCAGTCAATTAAGTGCTCAAAGTTTCAAGTAGCCACAGTCACTTACTCACTTCTCATATAAGCATCAGAATAAATCTACTCCGACAGATCAGCAACCAAACCAACACTGCTCCATCATTTTGTAGTGCCTTGCTCTTTGTTTCACAAAGGGTTGCCACTGGCTGTTTACAGAAGAGTGAGGAAGTTTCAGAGGGCAGGTCAGCCAGATCACCAGTTACAAGACTGGGTGTGTGGGGCTGGGAGGAGATAGGAACAACATAAAGACAACTGAAAAGCTGAATGCTTAATCATCACACAGGCATCCTTCACAGTACTACTTTCTTCCTCATCCTTCCTATCCACCCCTGGTCTGGAATAATGCTCTTAAAAATAAACAGTGCGTTTCTGTATTTATACATTGCTTAGACTAGGCAGCAACTCCATTCCTAGAACTGCGAGAGCAGATGGTTACAGATCTTACAGAATACAATTCAACAGCTCTTTCAAGAGTTCCTTCACTCAACATTAAGGCTTCACATTATCATAACATAGGCAGTGTCTCCCCACCACTCACTGCTGTGGTTGTCTTAGCTGAACAGCTTCCATTGATGAAAGGAGACTTCTGGGAGGTTATTTTTCTTGAGAAACTCCAGATTCTGATCTCTGAACTTCTGGGACAAACCAATCCCAACTTACTGACTTGCCAGAGTGCAAAATGAACACTTTTAACCATGTGTTTTTCAAAGGAAGTCCATGAACAAGCATCTGGACCAGGGGATTATCAGCCAAAGAGGTAGTTTGGCTACTTAAGAATAGGTAGCAAGTTTGCATCAAAATAGACTCAAACATAACATGCAAGAAAGGCTATTTAAAGCTTCTTGAAATTTAGTATCAACATAAAAAATTTAACGTTGAGTTTCTGAGATTTTCCTTATTTGGTTTATTTCAGTTTAAAATTCCTGCTATGCTAATACTGGCCTAAGAACACTTGCAGAATTAACAGATTATTGTTACCCAAATTTTAAAGTAGTAATTTAAATTTTAACTGCAAAAATGCCCCACTGCAGTAAAAAATAGTTCTATTAAACATCCTTGGCCAGATGAGATTATAGTCTACTTTCAAACTAGTATTTCAGCATTTCTTCCATCAAAAATGGCACACTATTAGCACAGTCATATTTCCATCCAATTGATATGATCTCTATCACTAACCAACTATACCAGACGTTTTGAAGTTCTGATAGCATGGGAAAAATAGACCTTTCTGTGGTTGAAACTAACATTTCATATACCTTTCAACCTTTATGTTTCTAAACATCACATATGCAAGATATGTTGAGCAGCCTCCACTTGCCCCAAGCAATGCGTGTTATTTATAAGATCTTTTAAGACATCCCACAGAGACCCTATCATGATAGCAGAATCACAAAGCACAAAGAACGTGAGGCTCAGTACGAATAATTTAACACTGTACTGCACAAATACAATATTACAGAGCTAACAATAATCAGGAGTAAAAGCACATATTCTTCCCAATAAACACATATCAACAAAAACAATCCAGCACAACTCAGCAGTGACTGATACAGGCATGTATCACATGTGACACAACCCAGCAAAGTGACTGATGCAGACATGTGATCTGGAGAAGGAAGAAACACAGGAACAGAAAATGGGAGCAAAACTGTGTGCAATTTACACAACTTACAATCACTTTTTGTCCTGCAGCATTAGGACCTCATCCTTTCTCCCCTGGGCAATCTATCACATAAGAAAACTATGTTCTGTCAATGTATGCCTAAATCAAAGAACACAAAGCAATTCTGAAACATTAACGTACTTTCAGTCATAAAGGTTGGGTAAGAGATAGGGGTAGAAGAATGCTATGCTCAACTTCAAGAAGAATCTAAGCATTTCAATATTAAAGGCACTCAAGAATACGCCAAAATGTTTTGCCAGAGGAAGTTCTACTAAGTGGGGACCTGGGGTTTGGTGGAGTTTTTTTGCTTTGGTTTTTGTTTGGGGTTTTGAGCAGCTTTTTAATTCAGTGGAACTCAACAAGGTCAAATGCAAAGTCCCGACTGAAAGGAAAAATGTCTTGCAACAAAACAAGCTCAAGAATGACTAGCTGGGGAGAAGTTCTGCTAAAGTGGACCAGGGATCTTGGTGGACAGCAAGCTAAAGATGATTCAGATGCAAGTCCTGGCAGCAAAGAACATCAACATCATCCTTAGTTGCATTAACAGGAGGAATATAGGGTTTAGATCATGTAACACAATTACGCTGCTCTACCCATCACTCTGGTTTTGGGCTGTCAATACAGGAAGGACACAAATAAGCCAAAGTTTGGCAGAGGGCTACAAGATGATTGAGGAGACTGGAGAACTGTCTTAGGAGGCGAGAGAGAAGGAACCAGGTTTGTTCCCTCTGGAGAAGAGACAGCTTTGGGGAGATCTACAAAGCAGCTCACAGTATCTGCAGAAGGCCATCAAGAAGATGATGCAACGACCTTCACAACAGGACACAGAGGGAGGACAAGAGACACTGCTGATTAGTTGAAACAAAAGCAGCCTTTAAACTGAATATACAGAAAACTTTTTTCACCATTAGGACAGCCAAGCAGTGAAGAAGGGTGTCCAGAGAGGGTGAGTAGTAACTGGTGCTTAGGGGTTTCCAAGACCTTATGGATAAAGCCTCAGGACTGATGTTGCTTTGAACAGAAGGTTGGACTAGAAACTTCCTGAAGTCTCTTCCAAACCAAAGTATCCTATGATCTTATTTAAACATCTGTGGAGTACAGGTTAATTGATTTACCAAGAGTGGTCTCCTATAGAAAACACCAATTATTACACCAGCCAGGCAGGCAGATATCCTCAGTTTAGATAAGTTAATCTCCAAGCACACATAATAGAGACTGAGACCAACACGAGAGCTCCACTACTGAGATGTCCCAACATGTGTCTTGAGAAGGGCCATGACAAAAAAAGGGATGGAAAAGGCCAAATAAAATAGTTTAAGCAGCAGTATAACATTTCCCTTTAAGATAGAGTCCAACTGGTAGAGATTACAGACAGTAAAGCCTATATTAGCGGTTCTGTTACACACAAGAGACTTTAATAAATGCAATGCAATCCATCCCCAATGGAAATGAACTCGAATGGGTACACACACCATGGATCCACCTACAGGATAATTCAGGGAGAAAATAACCTTGTGAGTTTCCAAACCAACCTCCTGGCGAAGAAAGGTCATCTCTGAGGTCAGACCAGGCTGTTTTGCAGCTTTATCCAGCCTGGTCTTAAACACCTCCATGGACAGAAACTGCACAACCTCCCTGTGCAACCTGTTCCACTACTTGACTATTCACGGGCACCTGAAAATTTTATTTTGCAGAACACATTTCGAGTTAGTGACAGTATAATGACTTCACTTTTAATACAGATTCAGTGAACTATAAGCCTGAAACAATTTTTTTTAATATTATCAGGTAAACCACTGTATATTGGCTCTAAAATAAGCTTGCTTTATACACCAGAGCAAAATATTACAACTAGCCTCTCATTTTTCCTTTAAGAATACAGAGTGATATTTTATAACATAGGTTATTTTATAAGAGGTTATCAGGAATTTTCAGGATAATTCTTTTAACATAGAAGTTTATTCTTCAAGAAAGATTATACCATGAAAAAGCAATGAAAACAAGAGAAACACAGAAATTTAAGGAAAATACTCAGAAATTGCTTCCAAAAAGAAAAAAAAAAAATCAATATTCCCCACTCTCCCCAAATCCTCTAACTGGTGAGATTTCCATAGGCTATATATGTTACTTTTGAACACAGTTCAGTTCTGAAGTTCCATACAAGCATCTAAGTGGAACAAGGGGAATGATTCANGGAAAATACTCAGAAATTGCTTCCAAAAAGAAAAAAAAAAAAATCAATATTCCCCACTCTCCCCAAATCCTCTAACTGGTGAGATTTCCATAGGCTATATATGTTACTTTTGAACACAGTTCAGTTCTGAAGTTCCATACAAGTATCTAAGTGGAACAAGGGGAATGATTCACTACCATCAATACCAAATTGTTGCAATTATCTAGTTGCTACAGGGTATGTGGGACACAGGAGGGCAGGAGTGGGTGGAAATATTATTAATAATAATAATCACATGCTAACCACAGCAACACAACTTGATTTTGAGAACACCACAAAGTAACAGAACATGCAAAGAAAACAAACTCAGAGAGCAGGAATGAAAGTGGGGTAGACCAAGACAAAAGAGAGATCAAGAGAGGGCTGGAACACCTCTCCTATGACAGGTTGAGAGAGCTGGGGTTGTTCAGCTGGAAAAGTGAAGGCTTTGGGGAGCACTGATAGCAGCCCTCCAGTACCTAAAGGGGGATAAAGAAAGAGTACTACAGAGAGAGCTGTAAAGAGAGCTGGAGAGGGACTTTTTACAAGGGCACATAGTGATAGGACAGGGGGGAATGGTTTTAAACAGAGAGTAGATTTAGATGAGATATTAGGAAGAAATTCTTTACTGTGAGGATGGTGAGGCACTGCAATAGAATGCCCAGAGAAGCTGTGGATGCGCCATCCCTGGAAGTGTCCAAGAACAGGCTGGATGGCGCTCTGAGCAACCTGGTCTAGTGGGAGCTGTCTCTGCCCAAGGCAGGGGGATTGGAGCTAGCTGATCTTTAAGGTCCCTTCCAATCCGAACCATTCTTCAACTCAATTAATGTATAAACGCTGGCCTAGTTACATTAAGAGCCAAGTTTCAAGCTTCTCAGTTGTTCACTTCATACAAGTAAACAGGGGGGGCAGGAGCAGGCAAAGAGGTCAACAGTATCTGAGCTTAAGACAGTAAGAGGAGCATCTTTTTTCAGTTTGTTCATGAACAAAGAAAAACCCCACAATAGGAAATCAAAAGCCTCAAATCCACTAAAACAGTTAGAGGATCAGCCTTCCTCCTGCACTTAAAGAAATAAACAGAAAATAAATTAACATCCTTATTCTAAAGGAAAAAAAATGCACTTTTGACTCATCAGTTTCTAAATTCTAGGCACCTGGTTCAACATAAATCTTTCCTAAACCTCAATGTGCAACTGAAAGACCTTGTTTTCTGAACTTTAGCTAGTTTCAATAAATTGTATGTAACAACAGAAAAACGTCACAGACTTATTTTGCACATTCCACTGTGTAGTTATGACAATGGAGATATGGTACAGGTCTAGGATCTGCATCATGTGAATTTGTCACAACGCTGGTTCTAGAAAACAACTTCATTGAAACTGAAGATTTTTTTTTTCCTATTCATTGTCAATAATGTCATGCATCAAAAATTCTGAAGTAAGTACCCATCCTCGCTAAGAGTACCTGACTAACAATAATTCATTGCAAAACCTACATGGTCTTATATCTGTCCGTAATGAGTTGCTTCCAAACTGGAATCTGGATAGCCAGAGCAGTCAAGATGATTTGTCCTCCACAGACAGCAGGGTCAATCATGTCACTGACAGTACTTTTAACATGTGAATCCCTTTGTCACCTTTTAGGAGGAACTTGGTAGTTGTCAGGTGATCACTGAAAAGATCTGTATGCCCATAAAAATCACATGGATGAGTCTCTCCATTTCACAACTGTAAAAATATGGGTCCTTGTCATCAGAAGTCTAGAAATTCTCAATACAGAATGCTTTGATAGTTGCCTGTGTGCCATTTGTATCAGTTTCTTTTCAAATTATTTTATGCAATAATTGAATAATCTTTTCCTTAATGCTAAGTGAGCTACCTGAGCACTGAAGAACTAGAAGAATGAGCTCTTGAGGTTTTATATGTCACACAGAGAACAGTTGTTTTGACTTCAGATTTGTACCTTTCAAACACATAGCCAAGACACCACACACACTTCAGCCCCCAAATGCTACAGAGTCCAGAACAACTTTTTTATTAAAATGACATACAACAGAAATTAGGAATAATTAAATAGATCAATTAGTCTGACTTATTGTAGGAGACAGGAATCACATTTTTAGTCATTTGTCTTGAAAACAAACTGCCACAGTTAAAAAAACAAACAAACAAAAAACCATAAAACATTTGTGCCTTTGCAACTGAGATAAGTGACACCACTATACATATTGTCTTGACCAACCATAAACTCTTCCTTCTCAAGAACTTAATTACTAATGGTGTCACCTCCACGAGGTCCTCAGCCTAGAACTTCAAGCTGTATGTCTCAAATTGCTAAAGGTAAACAAACAAACAGAACATCTTTTTCCCCAAAGCCAAATTTTTCAGAGGTTCTACTGAACAGCAAAGAAGTATAATTTTCTCTATAAGGATATAGATGTCCATTCTGTATGCTGTTCTGTTTGAACAGACCCATACTAATAAAGATGGATTTATTTGCAACATCGAAGTCAGAAATGGTAATTCCAGTATCCATTCATTTTTAAGTTGTGAACAAGAACTATTGACCTCAGACATTCAATTCCTCCCTGTGCCACAGGCTACCCACTTTTCATCATCAGTCAGGTTTACGCAGCTAAGCAATGAATATTTTCATACTTTTTTCCAAGAAAAAAGTCATCTCCAGATTTTGACAATAATCAAGCCCAGATCAGATGTATTTTTATTAAAGCAAGGCAATTTTTTTTTTTCTGGTTAACTAAAATTTGTTCACTACTTAAGATTCAAACCCACTGTAATATATTTCAGCTTTATGAAAAGAATGCTCAAAATGCTTTTAAGTTTGAAAATACAATATAAGCCTTTCAATATATCAAAGTAAATTTCATTCTGCAACTTGCAGCATTGAAGTTTTCTATAATCTGCCTCAGATATCCAGAAAATATATACTTTTTTTTCATGAAGAATAACAAAGTGACAAGTACTTCCTGTGTCGTAAAAAGTAGCTTTGCCCCATGAACTCACTCATTTTACCTTCAAATGGCACACTTGGTTATCAAAGAGTTATGCTTTTAAAAGTGCTGCCAGCTCTATTTTAAGGATATCTTTTAGAAGACAACAAACAACTGGTTTTATTACGTAGCACTGGTTAACAAAACTGGTCTCCACAGCTGTGTTAATAAGAATTTCCAAAAAAAATGTGTTTGCCAGTGTTCTGTGCAGGATTTCTGATTTTCAGCAAGTTCTGCACTTCTGCCCAGTAGTTACTTTTGCAGCCAGTGACATGGTTTGTATGTTTAGTTAACTCCATTTACAAAATTCCAACCTTAGATTTATCATCCGTACTTGGCAAAAAACTACCACAAAAATGAATTGGTTGCTTACTTTCAGGCATTTTCTTCCTCTGAAATACAATTCTATCAAATACCCTTAATTTTATCCTTATCAAGGAGCCGTCATTTCAGCGGCACATAGACCAAGGACAAGTTACAATACAAACATTAATGCAGATGATTAACAGGACTATTTCGAGTTTAAACAGGCTCAGATTACAAAAGCATTTAGCAACCTAGTTTGGCTTACTCAGACATTAAAACATAGCTATTGAAAGCATAAGTGATACTACCATGCAAGATTTCAATATACTCTGACTCAAAGTGAAACAATTCAGGCTTTAACTGCTGATATAACCCAAAGAATCTTTGCAGCAAGTCAGGATTAGCATAGCTGAAAGGTTACACCAAAGACAGGTCTATCATTAGTGCGGGAGTGTGTCACAAGAACATGAGAAGATGACACAAAAAGAAAATTCTGTCAGGAAGCAAAGACAGTGGTATGCAGAAGTGGAAAGGAATTTAAAAATCTAAGGAGTCTCCAGTTTCTTTTCCTCTTAATTAACAACCAATAGTATCTCCCAGTGTAGTATGTATGCTGACTAATGTTTTGTTTCTCTACTACTGAGGACAGTAAATTTTTCCAGGCTTATTCCTACAAATATGTTTTATTTGTATAGAAACAGAAAGAAATGAAACAAAGAACAAACCCCAAACAAACAAAAACACATGCACATTTCATATACTCTTAGTTAACACCATATTATTTGTGCTGTGTATTTTTTATTACTATCCACAATGAGAAGCAAGATTTCCTTAGGATTAGGTACTTAGAGTAACTCATTCAAGAAGACTTTTTTTTTTATTATTATTGGAAAGCATTTGGGGATTTTGAATTTCTTTGTATTCAGTATTCACTTCAAAAATGTTAATAAAACATATATACTTGTCTTAATTGACAGCTTACAAGCTTCTTAGGAGTCTGAATACCAGAAAGTGATAAAAGGAAATTACTGGGGAAAAAGTTGAGACTGTTCACCTTGGACAAGAGAAGGTTGCATGGACACCTCATAGCAACCTTCTGAAGAGGACCTACAGAGAAGCCAGAGAGGGACTCTTCATCAGGAACTGCAGTGACAGGACAAGTAGTAATGGGTACAAACTGAAAGAGGGGAAATTTAGGCCAGATCCTAGGAAGAAATTTTTTACTATGATGGTGGTGAGACACTAGGACAGGTTGAGCAGGGAGGCTGTGGATGCCCCAACCCTGGCAGTGTTCAAGGCCAGGTTGGATAAGGCCTTGAGCAACCTGGTCTAGCAGGCGGTGTCCCTCCCATGGAGAGGGGGGTTGGAACTAGGTCATCTTTAAGGTCCCTTCAAATCCCCTAACATTCTATGATTCTAAAGTTGGAACTTAAGTTACCTATTTACTGAAATGAGGCAGTCTCATATATATTTGATATATAAGTACTTCAAAAACAAAAAAATAAAACCAAAGATGAAAAATATTCAAGTTTTCTATGAAGATATGAAAGCTCCTTCCCATCGTATGCAGATACCAAAGGTGGGAAAAGGACATTCTTTGCTATCCATTACAACTCATCTTAAGATTTAAACCGGGGTGGTGTGAGGGTGCTGGTGTATGACATCCTAAGTGTGATTAATCCCTCCCCACCATACTTTATAAGGTGAAATCTCAAATTTGCATGATCCAGCAAATAGTAAACTGCATCCCATATAAAAAGCTCTTCCTAGCTCTGTAGTACCTTAATTTACAATGAAGTTTTCCAACACATTACTTCATGTATCTACATCATTTTTTTCCCATCCCACTCTCCTGGAGACATTATAACAAAGTGGGAATGCTAGATGTCTTTTATATAAACACAAGAGAGCTTAAAAAGAGGATACAACTGCATAAAAGTGCAAGTTAAGTATGATCTAAATAATGTCATCTTAGAATCACAGAATGGCTTGTGCTTGAAGGGACCTTAAAGATCATCTAGTCCTAACTTGCAGTTTTGTTTAATAACCTGCAAAAGCACTATAAACAAACAAACAAAAATCAAGTAATATAACTCAGTTCCAAACATAGTTGATTGACCATTGACCACTTTCAAGAATTAACATGCAAAACTGCTCATTACAAAAAAAAAAAAAAATAAAAAAAAAAAAAATTCTACCTATTAAACTGGTTTAGACAGATAGTCAAAATAAGGAAAAACTCAAACTACCATGTTATTTTGTACTGGCATATATAAACAGGAAAGCTCAGTAATTACAGAAGAAAGTCCATTTGCGTATAGCAAGTAAGCAGCTTTTGCCAACACAGGCAGTAAGCTTTAGCAAAACCTAAACTTGTCTAAGTTTTTTTTTCATCTGACCTAGATTTCACATATGTAAATATGAAAAGAAAATTTTGAAATAAACTAAGCACCAGTTCAATGTCATTTCAGTCAGATGGGCATTGAGAGTAGGGAATAAGGCAGAGAAAGGGCTGACCAAAGTTTCTGAAAGGCACAGTAAAAAACAACATACAAATTTAACTGCTACCATTCAGTACTTGTGGTTGCTGTAGAAGTCACTATAATCAATACCACAGAGACGGAAGACAGTCAAAGACTGACAGTTCTGTGTGGCAGAAGACAGAACCCCACAATGGCAATCAGACAGCAGTAATGCAAGAAAGGGTCAACACTCACTACCTGCTTGCTTTCTTTCAGAGGTGCTGATAAGCGGGTAAAGAAGTAGCTGTAGAACAGAGTACCTGCGTACGTGTGAAAGTATTCATCCTCTCACAGCTGCTGAGGTGGAAAAAAATTCAGACTACTTAGGCATCTATGAGCCATGCCAAAGAACAGTGCTCTTCAATGTTTCACTTCATAAATTAAGAATACAAAAGTATCGGAAATATGACGGCACCTCACTCTGCTTGCAGACTTCTACTGATAATGACATGGTATTGAAGACAGCTGACACCAGGAAACAGGCATGCGTGTCAAGGATCAGAGAAACTGTCCTGGACATTTTGCACCATAAAGAAACACCGTTCGTCCTCAGGATTTGGATAAATTTAGCTCTACCTGCTGAGTACCATCCTTTGAGGTGGTTAGGAAGGAATTTTTTCTCTTTGTGCAAGATTTCCTTCTCAGCAGCTAAGGAATTCAGTGCAAGGTTAATCAAAAAAACTCAGTTTCTACCTAGTAGGTACCCAGAAGAGAGGATACAAGCTGAAAGCTGATTAGAAGAAGAAATCCCCTCAAAAATAAGGAAAAAAGTATCTGTGGTTGTAACAGTATAGTAAGCAAGAAAGCACTGCCTTAGAAGAAAACCCCACAGCCACCACCAGCACAGGGACTAACTGGTTATGAACAGGTCCGACTGCAAGAATATCCACTCCAAACTCCGAAGGCCACATGGTAGGTATAGAGGACTGGCTGGCTGATCTATAACCTCATGGGAAGCTTCTGACAAAGCCAGATAATCATAAGGCTGCTCCCAGGGTCTTTCTGAAGCAAATGTAGGGGGTGAACACATTTGAAGACTTCCAAGATTTTTTTGTGCAGGGGGAGTGGGAGGGGCAGGGAATACAGGACAAAAGGTTTAAACACAGAAAGGTTTACTGAGAGAGCTAGATCAGTGCATTTATAATTATATACATGGATATTTATGAGCATCCATACACACAAGAATGTTCAAAGACCTGGAGAAAAATGTGAAACACTGAAGGTAAGACAGACACTTAAGGTAAGTGCTGAGTTTCACTAGGTTTTCACATATCATCAGTATCAGAATGTTGCACAATACTTTTGCTTCACTGTCTCACACTGGTACAGTGGTACCAACTATTGTCCTGCCACTTGACACCACCCAAGATGAATGAAGACTACTTTGAGAAGGCAAAATCTTCAAATTTGGCTAATCTCTCACAAATTTGATGCACTGATTTTCTCAGTTCAAGCTTAATCTTAATGCAGGTGAGAAAGCAAAGCATGAAACAGAAGTATTGTGGAGCTGTAGTAAACCACAAACAATTTAATTTCAACAGTAAGAATCAGTAACTCCTTCAGAAATACTAATACTCAAGATACTGTATCAGAGTGTTATGAGATTTTGGTGATTACTGCTTCAGAAAATTCTCCTAGAATTTTGACCACTGTAAAATTCAAATACTTCAAGTTCATAACAGATCCTACCTTACAGGCCAAGTTTATTCAAAAGCTACATAAAGACAAGCAGAAGGTAATAGAAAACTAGATTTTCTGACTGTAAAGGCTCTAGGAGAGAGACAATTCCTCTCTTCTTTGACCTTTTTTTCTCCCATTAAATATCCACAACAATTGAGAGAGACTTCAAACCCAGCTCAAGTATTGACAACTTCCCAGAACTGTAATAATTTCGTCACTTTGGGACAGTCATGTTTCTGATGGTTTCAGTGGATACACCAGCAGTCAGTGCATAAAATTACTTCATTTTTCTCCCCCCCTCCCCTTTTTTCTTTTTTGGATATATCAATCTATCTGAAAACAGTTCAGTTTGCTATAGGCACAACAACTTAATGTATTGAAATAGTCCTTGTTGTGCTATGACAACAACGAAAACTTTCATGTAATACTAGACACAGTTTCAGTATTGCTGGAGACTTTATCGAAAGTATTACAATACATCTCTTACACAAAACAAAGAAGGGCCTTGTTAGAGCATTTCACTGATTTTCAAAGAAGGAAACAGTTGTTTGGCTTTGTAGTTTTTTAAAAGGCTTCAACAAAGCTGAAAATTAGATTGCAAAATATAGTAACCTTAAGTAATTTCACTTTTGAGTTTCTTCATTATACAGCAAACACTAGACATAACAGGCAAATCCATCAAAACCAATTAGAAGGATTGAGCAATGTTTTCATTAGTAAACATTCTTTCCATCACAATTTTGAGAGCTTTCCCTTCTCCAGATATGAAAACAAACTAGCCCAGTCTTTCAATAGCCAGAATGCATACATGTGAGTGTTAAAGAACTCTTAAAACCTCCATTCTGCCTACATTGAAAACAAGTAATAATCACGTTCAGTAAGAGTATCACTTTAAGAGGAAACAACTTACATGTTTCCTAATAAAACACCCAGCATTCTACAAGAAATATGCAATGCTTGGATATGGTCCAAATGTAATAAATATTATCAAATTATACATGAAAGGTGAATACAAACCAGATTTCAACATAAAACAAGTGATGTTATGAAGATCATTTAAACAATGCAAAGCTTTCTAAAACACAACCTGGTACAATTTGGTTTGTTTCCAGGTAGACATCTTCCTGTCCAGGAGGACTCTACATCACAGAGAGCACTGTCCTGATACTTTTTAAATTAACAACATGGCATAACTGGTTTTTATTAAAATTGAAAACAGCAACAAAATATTTAAAGGGCCCTTTTCAAGTCCAAGATGATGTACTGCTCAAAGCAGAGCACCTTCTGGAACACCAGCAGGAACGAGACCTTCTCTTGTTTTACTCATTGGGGAGGGTTTCTTTGTTCTTTGAACTCTTGCTCAACCCTAAGTTATCCAACAGCCACTAATCTTCATTAAGAAGCAGGATTCTGATTTTCCACTGGGTTTTGTGAGCAATACAATATACACATAAAAGTGTGACACTGTGATTAAACTGTGTATCTTGCCTGCAAGAAAATACAGGTGTGCAGACTGACAGGATAACTCCCCTAACAAAAAAAAAGCTTTACTAAACATATCATGGGGTGCTTGAAAAATCTAGGCACTGAAATGTTAGTTCATAGATACTGCTGTGGGCAACATACTTTGTTGGTCAAGTAAATACTGTTGCCAGACAACTCATTCTTTCACTTTTTCACACTATAAAGGTGTTCTCACTACACAGTAGAACCAGATATTGAGTCATGCCCTGGAACACAATTCACCAAGGGGAAGCCTTAAAACAGTTCATCAAGGACCTATGATCTAGTACTGGGTAGTGAGTTGTTGTGAGAGCTTTCACATTCCAGAGTTTTAGTTACAACAGAGTCCAAGTTATCAAAGCAGCAATAAAACTAGTGAACAAATAAAATGAAAAACCCCACGATGAAGCCACTGCTTCAGTTTGCCACCATTATAAAGCAACTGGTACTGTATTGCACAAAACCTATTCCAAAATACTTACCCAAAAGTTGGCCTGGCATTAGTCATCATAGTCAAATGGATACTCAATTTCCAGTTCCATCACAAATTAGCAGGTTTTCTAATGTCCTTATATTTGAATTGTTATAGTGAGATAGATAGATAGAGATTTATATATATAATGAATCGCTATAGTGATTCAAATGTATTTTATACTCTTGGAATACATGAGTAAATTTAGAAACCCATTTATAATTATTTTTAAGATAACACCAAGAAACATTTAATAAAAACTTAAAATTGTCAAAGTTGACAATGTGTGATTTCTGCTCTTCGTTGGAAGAGGTGACACGAGCAAACTTACAGAAGTGTACATGGCTTCATCAGTACAATCACAAACTCTATTAACAGACTCTTCTATTTATGTGATAAAATTCAAAGACAGATTACAAATACGTACTGGAGTTTAATTTACATTTCCTTGTATTCCATTTGCACTTAAAACTAACACTCTGATCTTCTAGATGACAACTCTAGTCCTAAGACTTTTTCCCGTTCTTTCAGGATTCAAACTCTAGTCATTACTTTTGGAAATATCTTTAATCTACACCAAAATGGTCCAAGACAGACCAGGGCAATAAAGAGCCCTGTTCTGCTCAGTGTGAAGAGAAATTAAGAAAGCAATATCTAGACAGAGGGCATCTTCATAGGAGACAAGAATAAAGGTGGAATCAGAGGAATGGCTCCTTGATAAGAACATCTATGATAAAAAACAATCCAAAGAGGAGCTGAGCAAAGGGTCTAACTAACAAGGGAACACACAAGGGAACAAAGCAGCTCTAGACAATGTAATTAAATATAACATATAATAACAATCAGTTGACAACCTTGAGGCTAACACCTGTAACAAAGTCAATGACCATAATCCTGAAGCATTACACAAAATGGTTCAACCAAGTTACACATACCTAACACGAGAAAACATAAAAGCCACCTAGAATAAGAACGTATGAGCAAAATAAGCAAGTGCTAAAAAAATATAAGCAATGAACATTGTCCTTCATGTCAAAGCAGATTTTTTTAGTCTTACTAGAGAGCCAAACTAGACAGTAATGAAAGGCAGAATTGCAATTTGATGACTGAGGGCAACCAATCACATGGAAAACTTATCCCCCCACTGCAAAAACTTATGTTACAACCTTGCACATTTTCATTGCACAGAAGCGCACAAGGCATGGCACAGTCCGGGAAGAAAGCTTGAGTGCTACTGCTAGATCTGAAGTACAGACCTTTATCTTTGTTAACTTCAGTTTTCATCTTTTATTATCAAGCTTCCAGACAGGAACAGTTACAGAAGTGCAGTAAGTTATTCTTATTCACAGTTAAAGACCTGAGGGGAAGGAGGAATCCCTGAAAAAAGTTTAACTAGAATTATGAGCCAAGTCATGCATGCATCCAGGACAGCTGTCTAATACCTAGTTTGGTTTATCAATCTAACAACCTTAAATGCAGAAATTAACATGCTCTATCATTTGCACAAGATAAAATGAGCATAACTCAATATGTATTTTTTATGTAAATATTTTTTCTAGCCAAAAAAATCTTGAAAAATCAAGAATTACCTATGCAGTGCTTTACTGAAATACACTTCAGAAAATGCTCCCATTAGCATGAAGTTTATTTTGAAAGACAGAGCAAACAGTCCATTATTTATCTGGAATATCTGCTAAATTAGACTTCTCTTAAGTTTATCATAACATTTAGTTTTATTACTTTGCACTGTGACTTTCAATTCCACCTTCATCAGAACCACTGGTCAAAGCAAGAAGTTATTCTTTATGCATACTCTGAATTTTGCACAGCTACATTTATAACAAAGCAACTGCTCAAACAGATATTCACACAAAGATTAATTCAGAGGGGGCTCTTATGATCTGCATCCTTACCACAAAATCCAGTTCATTTCAACTTTTAACACCTTTCAGCTAAGTTTTCATTTTTGTTACCGCCTTTAGATGACAAAAGCATTTAGAGACAAGGACAAAATTTCATGAATTACAAAGCTAGGTTTTTCTCAAAAATCATAAAAGTGTGTTCCATTCACATTGGTTTAACCTCTTTGAAAGAGAAACAGTTTTGCAGAAAAAACACACTTGCGCAAACAAAGCAAATCCCTAACGTGTCCAGAGGACTGGGGGCGGGGAGTGTTTCAACTGAAAAGTAATGCTTGTCAATGGCATTTCAGTCAGGGAACAGACTCACACATCCAGAGGGAATTCTTAAAGCCAGTATGTCTGAATTGTATGGACCTAATTAGCCACTAACTTAAGAAATAACTTACACAAGGAATATTAAAATCATGGCATAAAACCTCTTCCTAGAATTATTTTCATGGCGTTGTCTGTAGACTATGGTCAATATTTTGATTCAAACTTCTAATTGTTACTGTCTAGAGAGCAGTTAGATTTCATTTGTGAAGTCCAACTACTCATTTTTACTCAGTTAAAGTGGTCTCCAAATAGTGCTTTTGATGCAAATGAGCAGACCTGCCTCCCAGACTTCTTTTCTCCAACCATTTCAACGTGGAACCAGAGCTCAATATACTTGGTAAGCTGCAAGTTTTAAGCCCGAACCTCTAACTAGTGCTCCAGTGTTTTTATCTCTTGAACTGTGCCTGTTTATTGGTAACAATTATTGAAAAATATTCTATTCCCTAAAAAGCACAGGCATGAGTCCTCAGGATTCTAATCACCTTTCCAGACTGACTAAACATTAAACATTTGTTGCAAAGAGAATTTATTTTCCATATCATAGGTTTAGCAAACTTAAAAGGACAGTATTTTCAGATATATTATCAGGCTTCTTGAGGTCCATACAGCATGAAAAGTTGCACTTGCTAAAACTACTGAAAGCTGTAGAATCCAGTGTCTGGAGAAGGCACAAGCATTTCTACCATTATGATGACATTTTCTTACCCCCAGACTTGCATTTCCACCAGTAGTATCACCCATAACACAATAGGTTCCCAATCTTAAAACACAAGCCTTCTTTAAAAAGTCTCAGAAACAGATTTTTAAATGCTTATGCATGAACAACCGTGCAGATAAGAATCTGCAGGGGGTTAAAACCTAAAAATTCTCATTTCTTATTGCTTTAACTAGATTTAAATAACAAAGTTGCATAACTACCATGGAAAGTCTGTAAGCTCATGTCATATGAGTCTTCCCTGTAACACTTAATGAACCAGAATCAGATCTGAACTCAAAATGTAAAGAAAAAAATAGCATCAACTCTAAAATGTCCTGCCATCCAGTGTACTATACCACATTTTCTGTGAATAGATTGTTTATTTGTATTTAAAGCCAAAGAAAACCATTTAAAACATGATGACATGACCAAACATATGTAACAGCAGAGCACATAGGTCAACATAACAAAAAATCCCAACAATAACAACAAAACTAACACACTAAACAACAAAACTCTCATCCTCATTCTGCAGGGTTATGTCTAATAACCTTGTTGCTGAGCCTACACAGGTTTTTTCAGACAAAAAATAAAACTCGAATAGCCACAATGACCTTCCAAACTCCTCCTTTTTTTTTTTTTTAATGGCCATTCAAAATATAAACTCTACCAGGAGTTATTCTTAATGCAAGGCATGCTATTTCTCTAAGCTTTTTACCTAGACCTTTCTACTTTTGCTAATACATGGGTATATTAGATCAGTTTAGAACAGCATTCTTCATCAGGAAACAAAACTACAATAGATCAATGTTTCTGACAACAATCCCCCAGCTCTTGGGTAATTGTTATAAAAAAAACACACTTGTTCTAAAAAGTGTCTGTCTCAAAAAAATTAAATTCAATTCACATTCCTAACCCAAAAACCATGTTTAGGAAAAACACAGCACTCCTCTTCCTCTCACATACAGTTATCACATCACACATTAAAGATGAAACCTTATTTTGCAATCAAGACCAACAATAATTATAAATAGTTCAGGTATGGCAGGTTAAGCCAACAAGTCTGAAATGCCTTCAGGGGAATTTCAGGGAAATACTATTGTATTCCATACAATAGCGATAAATGCACTAGTTACAGAACTTTTTCATTCCTTTCCCCCACAACACCCATACACAGTTATTTTATATAATCAATCACTTAAGTAAATACTTTTAGTAAAGGAGAAAACAAAAAAATGTTAAACTGTATAAATGCAAATAATTTCTTTCCTACAAGGTTCTGAACAACTCTCTGAAGTTGTTACAAATTCATGAATTCAAAATTACTCCTGTTTGAAAATTTTGGGTGCTATAATCTCCCAAGACATAAATCAAGATTAAAAAGGTCAATTTATCTCCTACTAGAAAAGGTCTATGTTGTTTTACTGCCTTTCTGTCCTTGACAAAAAAAAAAAAAAAAAAAAAAAAAGGAGGGGGGAGGAGCAAGGGAAAAGCATCCAAAAAACTGGTAATACTTGGAACAAAGGCAAGGGGAAGCAATTAAAGAAAAGGGTTAACACACTGCTTCATTCTGAATATGACTGTTAATTTATCTACAAACAAAGTCATGATTCACCCCACACTTCCTCAAAAACTTCTGTATTTTTTTCAGACTTGTCAAAGTAGGCAGCTGCCTCACCAGTTAAAATAGACACAGTAAAGCTTAATCAAGTTTATATCATGACCAGTATGACAGACATCTTTAGCAAAGGTCTGGACCCAGCAGCACTCCTGACAACGTTAGAGTTTAAGCTGCTGCTAGAACTTTAGAATTTTGGGTTTGTTCATTTATAAGCTTCAAGCCACAGAGCTTCTCTCAGCTACTTTCTGAATAAAAAATAATTTTAAAAAACCCTTCAGAATCAAAATAATGCAAATTAACAGATTTCTCTGAACAGCAACAACTGTTAGAGAAAGTAAACACTTAACAAAATTAAAATTACCACTTTGCTCTCCAGCATGAGTCCACAAATGGCTTCAGTGAAAGCATAAATGAAGATATGAAATTCTCACTCCCAAGAAGTCTTCAGTCTTCTTCACATAGGATACAGACCGAGGAACACTCAACTCTGAGCATGTAACAAAGTTTTAATTCCTGTTTTGCTGAGGAAAAGCAGCACTGAATGACTTAGTTAACTGTTAATGTCACAAAACTAGAAACAGTAACAGAACTCAACAATTTGCCCTATCCAAGGCTTTTGCTTTTCAATGTCTTATAGGTAACATACCTAACGAAATAATTTGTTTTTAACTCTCAAAAGAGTCAAGTAAAGAAGTAGATCTCTAATCCCTTAGGACTAGTCTACCCAATAAAATATTAACAGGAATTGAAATAGATTCATTTCATGAACCACTTCCCTGAAAAAAAACCCACACATTTAAACTACTTCCAAAATACTACTCTACCTTCAAAACAGTCCCATTTTACACTCAGCAGTGAAGTGATGAGGGCACAGGTCTGTCTCACCTTTCAAACTAATACCAAGGTACATCAGTTGGTCACATGCAAGTACTGCACGTGCACATGTACTGTCACTGCCTAAGCAGTCAGAACTCTCGTCAATTTACATTAGATTTCCCTTTTCCTTTCCTTTATCAAAAATATAAATCTCCCTGAGGCCCTGATATTAAGGAACTGATTACCAGCTCTGGAAAATCCAACTCTCTCTATATAGGGAAATTAAAAGTCACTTAAACCAATTGTTTTCTCTGAAGAAATTCCTGGAGAATCACTACAAGGCATCAAGTCAGCAGCTCCTGGATGACAGCCTGCAGTATGGGCATGTGCCAGCTGCAAAGTTAACCCAGGAGGCCAACAACCTGGACAGTTTAAAATTATTCAGTTTGACCCAGCACAGGCACATAAAACCAAAAATCCTATCCAGGTTACTGCATCTGCACAGATGCCATGCTTGCTGCAGTCCCTACAATAAGCAAGATGTGCCTTATGGTCAAGCTGAGCCTGGAAAAACAGGGAAAACAACAGAGAATTGTCAGTTCTCAAGCAGTCTAGTAAAAGGGCTTTATTTAAGCTGATAAATAGTACACATGTGAATCACACCATCATCTGGGTTGAAAATATTGCCAAATTTGGGTCAGCTCAGGGAAAGAGTGAAAATAAATGTGAACATTCAAAGTGTAATTATCTGGAAAGATAATATACTTTACCTACGAACTGTTACCTGCTGCTAGTTTGATGTAAATGCACCTGCAGTCTTATCAGACACTCTTAGAACTAGGAAGCTAAAAAGCTCATGCATTCAAGGAGATATGCATGTACCTAATTTTTTACTATCAATAGTTCAACTGAAATGTCACCACTGACAGGGGTAAGTAGGCTCCTGTACAGTTTCAGAGATTTAACTGCAGAAGTGTAGAGCAAATGCAAGTAAAATTACTTTTTCTTTTCATAATAACTATAATGAAGCTCGTAACTTTTGTGCAAAGTCTAGCTAACTATGACAAACGTGCACAGCTGACCTAAAAAATGGTACGATTTTATTAACTACTTACTAACAAAACTACAGCAGCATAGTCTGCCATAAACAAAGAAAACAGGCTGGAGTTAGAATGTACTGGGAATGGACAAACCCATGAATAAGACAAAAAGCTCAGCCACAGGCAGTTAGCCGTCAACCTGCAGTTCCAGAAAGGTTGTGCTATGTTCTCAAGACACAGTCACGAAAGGCTCCTTCACACCAGCTTCAGCCCACTTTTTTGAACAAGCGACTGTCAGCCAACAGCGATACTGACAAAACCTAAGCATGGCAAACAAGGAACTCTAATTATGATAAATATTGCAAGATGTAGGAAATAATCACAGGAAACCCTCATCTTGGTGTTCAAGAAACAGTCTGCAATGAGCAGAACTGAAAACACACAAAGTAATTCTTTTCTAGTTACCGGAGTTAATATTTTTAAAACTGCTTTCAAGACTTTTTCGTGGCTCTAATAGTCAGCACCTGGGTGGAGAAATAAGATCAAGCTCCAAGAAAGAGCTAACGTGATTTTTCAGAGGCTTTTGTTAATAAACAACCAGGACCAGGGCCAGGTCGAGAGCAAGTGTGAATTTCCTCCTTTTCCCCGGGAACACTCACATGATCAGCCTCCACCCTCTAAGCAGGGAGCCCGCTGTCACACACAAACAGGGCTGTAACCTGCCTCCCCAGCCCTCCCCCCCCGCCGCTTTCAAACCAGACGCACAGCACGAACCAGCCAAAGGGAACATGACAAGGGGCAGGGGGAGGGTGTGGTTTGTCTATTACATTTTTTTTTTTTTTTTAAAAAGAACAAAACCCAGCCTCTCTCAGCCATCAGAAACACCCATTTCATTAGGAAGAAATTACCCGCTGTGTTTTTCCAGTACAACATGTGAACTCAGGACTACGAACCTGCTCCTGGTATTTACTTTAGGCGGCGGGCTGGCAGCCTGCAGGCTCGGAGAGCCAAAGCGCTCCGTCCGTCACGCCCGGGAAAGCCACCCCGGAGATTGCACCAGCGGCCCGGAGAGCCGCCGGACTACGGCAGGTTGCTTTGTAAGAAGCGCCTTCTGCACGGAGCCGAATAATTAAAGAAACAAACAAGCCTGCCAACAAAAAAAGCGCTCAGCGCCGGGCTTCTCAGTCCTCCTCCTCCTCCACCAGCCGCCTGTCGGCTCTATTAAAGTCACAGACAGACACACACAAAAAAAAGGCCAAGGTGGTACCCGGTTTCGGGCTGGGCAAGGGGTCTGCTCCTGTATTTTCTCCCTTGCCCGCCCCCTTTCGCCACCTCCAGCTCCCGGCGGGTTTCTCGCCTGCCCCGGAGCCGCCCGTCCCGCAGGGCAGGGCCGGCATGTGCCTGCGGGAGGAGGGGAGGGCTCCGGCCCTGCGCTCCTTCCCTCTGCCCGTCCTCTGCAACCTGCCTTCACCCGGGCAGGGCGACGGGCCCGACTCCCGCTCCCGGCCGCGGAGCGGAGCCCCCTCCCGGGCCGTGCCCGAGGGC
>VXAW01007876.1:278148-319137 GCA_013399735.1 Tyrannus savana
GGGCGCTGGCACCAACAAAGGGCCGCTGCGGCCGCGGGAACAAAGACCCCGCGGGCGGATCCCGGCGCGGCCCCGCCGTGGCCTCCCCGCGCTTAGGCGAGCGGGCGGGCGGGGGGGAATGTCGCCGCTTCCCAGCCCTCCCTGCCCGCGGGCAGAGGTCAGGGTGCACGCCCGGGAGGGGGCTCCGGGTCAAGGCCGGCGGCTCGCCCCAGGTCGCCGCGGTGTCTCCCGGCACAGCCACAGGAGCGACGCTCCGCTGCTGCCCCGGGCGCTGCCGCGTTCAATCGTGTCTGTGGAGTGCTTTGGGAGCGCCGCGTGAAAGGAATTGTCTGAACAGGCTGTATTGACAGAAATGTCCTCAGTTCGAGATGAACCTGAAGTTAAACCATGAGATACGTTTTAATGGATTTTGGATACGTAGTTTGTCTGTGGTTTCTCACAAAACGTGTCAGTTGACTGTAAGAGGTATTGCCCATTGTGTAGACGCTGGAATCCAGTCTAGCTCTGGGGGTTTGGCTTTGTTTTTCAAGCCGCTGAAGTAAGTAGTGCATCCCGAGACTTCAGCGGTCGTGTTTGTTGTGCATTGGGCATCCTCTGAAACTTTGTCCTTGGACAGTCCTATTTGAACTCAGTTGTCCAAGTGTGTGTCGTTTTTGGGTTCTTCATGTGGTTAAAAAGGGGAAATACTGTTTCCTTTCTGTGTACCTGGCAAAATATTTCAAGTTCCTCCATGCTGAGGGAGTTCAGACGAGTGGGTTTTTCTGATGAAGTTTTGGTTTGGCTGGGTTATTGGAAGAAGGAGATTCCCCAGAGGCCTTGTCTACATTAAGCAATTAAATTATTGTTTTTATCCAGCAGTATTGCTTCTGTATAACTACCTACCAGCAGTTCTGGTTTTACAGGTGAAGGTCAGTTACACTTTTGCCCTACATATGTAACTGTGCCATATTCAGGCTCTACAGTTCTAAGGATGGAAGGGATCCGATTTTTTGGGTCCCAGACTTTGGGAGGTGTTGAAAGCCCTTCTGAGAGGCTTTGAAGAAGCCGGAGGTGGGGGACACAAAACCTCAAGTTCTTGTAATGCCATCACACTAAACCTATACTATATTCCTTTTAGAAGAGTAGAGAAAAGGAAAGAAATAATCATAACTCTTATACATTAAAGGGTGGGGGGAAATATGCTGATTTTTTTTCCATATTTAGAAAGTGTGTGTTACCAGATAGTGTTGAATGTTCTGCAGTGCCTGCCAAAACCATGTAAAATCTGTGATGTGATAGTCCACAAACCAGGCAGATAGCTGTGTGCCCTGTCACAGATGACATTTGCAGAGTGGTGTTGAGTTGGATTCTTGGCTCAGTCTGGATATTGGTGAAATGGGACTTTTCAACTCACAGGGTGAAAAACAGTGAGTGGATTACTTCAGGATTGGAAAGGAGACTTTTAGGTACAGGGTGTGCATAGATCACCATTTTGCCGTTACAAGCTCCATAGATAAAATTAGTTTTCCTGGGGAAAAGAGGTGCTTCCTGTGGAAAAACTGGCTACCAAAAGTAGTTCATTTAGCACTGCTGGCATGCCTGGGTTTTCAAATGCCGAGGAGCACTAGGAATAAAATTATCACTGTGCTGGACCCATGTGGTATATATATAATCAGCTGTGAATTTATTTATTTCTAATTTAAGTGCATCTAGTCAGAATTTTTAAACTATAGCTAGACTCCAGACTGGATACAAACAAATCCTTCAAACTGAGCAGAATTGGAGCAGGCTAATAATGTTTAGATGTCACTTCTCAGAAATCCCAAGTGACTATAATGTATTTCTGTGTGGCAGGAGCAATGGAAATGCTATTGATGGTCAGATACCGCTGCTGATTAGCTCATCTGTGACTGGACAGTTGAAGCAGCACTGAAAGGAACCAGGCCCTCTTGTACCTGCTGAACAAGTTGTTGCCATCAGCAGTCAAATGACAGCAACTTTAGTACAGAATCAGGATTTAAGAAAAAAATCATCATATAGAAAAGAATTTAGCTGTCCGAGTGAACCAGTAGGACAGTATGCTTATGGAGATCGTACTGTGGGAGATAAAGCATCAGCCCTGATTTCCTTGGAAAAGCTAGTGTGCGGGCAATTAAAGCGTGAAATTATAGTGAACCAGCTAGTTTACAGTGGAAAATGTGTGCTATTTCACTTGCAATCCCTATTTTTTTTCATAGGGCTAGTGTAATGAGAAGTAAAACAGCTGCTATAAAGCCTGGAGAGTGATATGATTCCTGTGAACAGTTGTAAAAAAAAAAATTTAGAGATATTTATGAATGGAAAGCATTATACACATAAAACACATTATAAACAGAATTGTGTGTTTGAGCTATCATCAAGGCATCTTCCATTTAAGATGTTGCATAAAGTTACTTGAAACCAATAAAATAAATCCTCCTGTATATTCTTTCTGAGATTTTTATCATTTACATAGTACTTGAGAAGTTTCCAATTCAGGCCGCCATTCCTGTAGGTACTCCCAACTGAAGCTGCTGGAAGAGTTAATTTAAGTCTTTAAAAGATCACGTGCTTGATAAAAAAATAAAAGCAAAAGAACAGGAAATAAAAACTGCTTTTCTTGTTAGTGATAATATTTTTTTCATTTCTTTCCTTACTGAACAGTACTCTTTTCTTTTTTGAGGTGCTAAAGATAACTAAGCTACCGTAAGCCATTATTCTGATTGTTTGTTCAGCACTCAGTTTAAAATATGCATTTTACAGAACAAATAAGATAAATGCCTTTCCCTGTAGAGCTTGGAAGAGAAATTTTGTCAGAGGTGAGAGCACCAAGAAGAAGAGAGAACCATAAAGAAGAAATACAGATATACAAGGAGGCCTTTACAATCCTCCCTGTTCCCTAAGACGTCAAGAAGTGTGGTGACCGTGTGGCTACCTGCCTCAAGAGTCCGTCTGCTGTCTGTGCAGCTTCTCTCATTAATCACAGTGGCATACATCTGTCCCTGGGGGATCTGATGGTTACCAGCAACAACAATGTACAGGATCCCTTTATTTCTGCTCCTTGGCTGGTGCAGTTCGTGCAAACAGTTCTCTTGCATAGAGGGAAGGTTTGTGTGAAGGTAGTGTCGTGCTCTGCTGGTCTCCTGGCCACTCGCCAGCTGCCCATATGGTTGCCAGAATGCAGCATTAATTTTCTGAGGCAGCGTGCATCTGATGTATAGTGCCACACTGCTGTAAGTCAGCACACTATTGAAAGTTACAAATTCATGGATAAGACTGAAATAACTAAAGTAACCTTTCTCGTGGCTTCCCAAGTGTGCATGTGTTTCTAAAGCAGAAGTATCGGAGCTGTAATTTTGCATAGTGCAGTGCAAAAGCTTAGTTTAGAGCTACATTAACAGAGCAAACTGCGGTCATCAAACTGCAGTCCCTACAGAGACGACACACCCACTGAGGAAAATAAATTAGCCAGAATAAGGATTGCAGCTTTGGACACTATAAACACACGAGTCAGGGAAAGAAATGAAGTTTTTCATTGCACCATTATCTCACCTGCATGAATTGCACACACTGTGTACATCAAAATACCAATTTCATAGTCTAATTGATGAACAAACGTAGTACATATAGGTTACGTGGGCAAACTTATGCTGCATGAAAAATCTTTAATGTATGTTTAGATCCTGCTTTTCTTACTGTATGAATATAGGAGCCTATATTTAATAACCTTGACCTCTTTGAAATACAAGTAAGGGGAAAATAGAGCAAGTGTGGCAAGTTATGTAATTGGGTTTTGAAAATCTTTAGGTTTTTCAGGTCAATTATCCTTGCTCTATTTTTAGGGAGAGGGAAGCACAAAACTGGATAAAATGGCAGCTATCTTAATGAATGTACCTTACTTTTTGGTTCATAGATGGATGAATTACAAAAACTGTCAAGAAACTTAAGGAAGATGCTTCATTTTTATTATGTATAGAAGATCTTTCAAAGGAATTTATTAGTAAACACTTCTTGGGTCAAAACCTCTCGAGTTATATTTGTACTAATAAAATAGACAGTATAAGGACCTTTTTCTACCCTACAGCGAACTGATTTAGCCTGACCACCTCCATGGTTTTAAATCGGTTTAACTCTAAAACAGAGTGGATGCATGCAAATTGCCTGCTGGAGTGATCACTGGCACATACTGACTCCTAATCTGTGCCCAGGAGTTGTTCTGTTTCAAAGCCAGACTTTGCTAACCTCTTAACTTACCAACAGAGCATGTAGGGGCATGTAGGCATGGATCTGGAAGCTGAAATAGTCCGGGGGACCATTTAGCAGTGGAGAAAGAGCCTGGAAGCCCTTGTGCATCTGGCTTCAAGGCAGGGTGCTCAGGCATACCTGTGTAGGTTCAGAGCATGGACAGCCTTCACACTGTTTTTACTGAAGTGTGCTGTGATCCACATTCAACAAGGTGGATGACAGTCGTGACTGTCTTGTAGCACTTGCACATTCATGTTGACTTCAGCAAGATGTATGTTTGTCCTCAGGTGAACAGCTCCTGGAAATAAGAAGTGCATGGGAAGAGAATCAGGTCCCAGTTAGAGGTTAGCAGTCAATGTCATCCTAATACTGGAGTATCTGCTGGATTCATCCTCAAATGAATACTGAATGGTTTTCTTGAAAACCTTTTTTATCCATGGAGTGTTTTTCTAAATGTTAGAGGTATGGAGGAGAAATTTAAAGGCCGATATACACATTAGATTATCAGATGATCTCTCCTGGCCTTATCCCATATAATTTAAAATGCAATCAATTAAAGCAAAATTCAGAGCTCTTGCAGGTAGGAGAAAAGCTTTCTGATAGTTTTTATTTATAACCACAGATCTCTGCCTTAAAGTGTTTTCTCCTAGTCTGCTCTGTTGTGTAAGAAGATGAGAAATTGGATGACCCTAAGAAGAGAAAGAAAGAAACATAGTTTGTGTAAAATTGTCAAGTGGACCATGTAAATAAACTGACATCCTGTCTCCATAAATTTAGATAATCTCTCTGTGGTATACAGAATTATTTATAAAAATGGTAAAAATTCTTAAGTAGAAGTTAGGCATTTCTTTTAAGTTGAGGGTAGCTCTCCACCCAGCAGTCCAAACTAGGCTATTAGTTACAACCATGTGTAATCATTTCAGGGCTCTTTGAGCAAGATGTAGTGGGTGTTTGATCATGTAATTAACCTCCTGCCATTGGCCACACATTCTCTCCACCCTGTAATTACTTGACTGAAAAATAGTGCCACTCAAAGCATACATTGTATGGAAAATTAAAAAATCATTAATTTTAATCTGTCTTCACACACAATAACTATAACTTGAACATACGTTCCACATATTAGCAGGAGTTATTTGGCCACATCTGAGCAGTTTTTTCAAGAGAAGTTTGATTTGGAAGCAAACTGTCTGCATGCTATTGGCTTTTTTGGTTTTATTTCACTTTTTTAGAACCAATCCAAACGTATCAAAAGGATTTTCACACAGAAATATCCAGTGAGCTAAGAAGGTAATAGATATTCAATTATTTGGTCCAGCAATTACTATTGTTTTAAGTCTTACAGCATGCATTTAAGTTCTGTATGTGGAGAGCTTTAGCCCCAAAATAAATACTTCAGGAAGTTTGTAATGAAAACGTTGATGTAAACCTGTGAAATAAAGCGCCTGCTCAGCAAAAAGAGGTCAATCTTTTCCTCTGCAAGTTTTCCTTAGTAATGCTTCTGTGTTCTTGAAGTCTTTGTCCAGAACAAGTATGGAATAGAAGTGGGGCTTGTATGTACAAATCAAAAGCAATAGAAAGCATCAGGGAACTCATCTGTAGAAACCTGCAGTGGGTTATATTAGCTAACATAAATTGTCTAAAAGTTAGACCGAAAAGAGTAAGAGTAGGCTTCCTTCTATAGGTAATGGAGAGAGCAATTGACACCTGTCTTGTGACAGATTAAACCCTAATTTTAGATGGCTACAGAGAAGTGAGATGAATCCCTCTCTGAGTGAAATGCTGCCACCCCTCAGCTTCTTCAAAGCTTCAGTCTTTTGATTGTAGCATAGGCTTCACCTCCAAGCCCTCCATTGCTCTAGCGAATGATTTAGCCTGATTTTTGTATCAGGCATGGTACAACTGTATTGGTCATCTCGTTTGTGCAAAGGTGAATTTCTCCACCTGTGTTAAAGCAAATATATCAAACTCAATGAAGGACCTGGTTTTCAACTTACAGATGTCGCAGCTCAGTCCTGCCCAACTGGGTAATGAAGGGAATAACTGTGGGGCGTATTAGGAAGTATATTTACATTGCAAAAATAGAGATACTTGGGTTACATTTTTAAGTGTGTCCTTTTCAAGTGGCTAAACTTGTCTATGTGGATTTCTTTTCTGTCACCTCCTAGACAGATAGCTGTGATGTCTGTGCTCAGCACTGTCTCTACCAGCATAGGAATACCCAGTAATTACACTTTGAAAGAACGGAGCCCTGACTCTTCTCTTTGAGACTAACCTTCTTTAATACTAGGTTGTGCTTTTTTTGTTTGTTTGTTTGTTTTGTGGGGTTTTTTTTGTTTGTTTGTTTTGTTTTGTTTTGTTTTTTTGGTCAGATACCCTCGACTAAAGTTAAAAACACTCCTTAATTGTGGGAAGACACAGTATTTCCTTCAGACCTTTCTAAATTCAGTACAGTTGTGAAGCTTGTAAAATACTAGCCTATGGATAAGGTGCTTGGTATGCTGCAACCTCTGCTATGTTAACTGCATACCTCACATTTTTACCATGTTTTCCACATATTTTCCCTTTCTGTCTGGTCATTATGTTCCTTTACTCCTCACTGTGGTTCAGTATATACTGGGATTTGCATATTACTTTTGTGGCAGGGACCATTTTCTTGTGCATGTGTGCAGCAGTTATCACAGCTCAAGGTGTCAGGGGAAAGATGCATCACCATGAGATAAATATTAAAGCTTGCTGGAAAGCAAGTGTGACTATCAGTCCCTGGTACAATAATCACCATCACTTTGTATCCTTGGCTCTCTCTCCCACGAGTGCAATCTTTTACAACAACAGGGAATGGAAAAAAACGACCATCCCCTGGCAGTACAGTCAGGCTGACACAATAGCAGCTACACCTTACTGTTTAAGACCCTCATAGGACATTTAAGAAATGTGTAAGTTTGTCTTTACTTAATGTTATCCAACAAGACCCTGTGGGATCCATTAGCTTAAGTGAATCCTAAAGACAGTATACCTTGTAAGCACCGTCAGGGTCAACACCTCCCAGACACACTTTCCCAAATGTGGTTTTTATAAGTGAAAAATGTATCCTTATGGTTTTTTTCACGTTATAAAAGTGCATTTAGATGTTACCAGACAAGAGAAAAAAAAACAAACCATGAACAGTTTGAAGTAGATCTGACATGAACAAAGTACAGTTTCCAAGGCATATATACCAAGGAAATTTATTCAGATACAACCCTGCAGGCCAGTCAAATGAGAAAGCAAGAATTCAAAGATGATTGTAGACAAAGATTATGGGGGAGTACAGCTCTCTGGATGAAGAATCTCCCGGATCACATTACTACTACATTTCAAAATGGGAAGATCACCGCTTTCTCTCTGACTAAAGTTAAAAATGTGTACCCAGAAATAGGCACCTAGATTAATGACCTGTTTTCCAAAATGCCATAAATTCCCAGTTATCAAAGGCACCTTTGAGTCTTCATTTACGAATTTAGACCACAAGGCTTGAAAAATGTGTCCTTCGCCTCACAGTAACACCGATCTGAATATAGAAATTCAACAGGAGGGCTCTGCAAAATTGCTTCACCTGACATGATTATGGCAGGTGGATGGAAAGTGCTTAGTATGGCAAATCACCAGTGTCTGGAGGCACTGCTCTGAAGCTGCGGTGTGAGTTTTCCCTGCCAGGGCTTCTGGCTGCTCTGTCCTGGTCCCGGAGCACAGTGGGGATCAGCTGTTCTGGGCCCATCTGTGTTGTACTTGCTGCTATGTATTTCCATGGGGCCGCACTAGCCACTTTGTGTGTCACTAGCAAGGATGTTGTGGCAGCAGGGAGCTCAGTAAACCTCACCGAGCATGATGCTGAGTCAAGGGGTCAGTGTGGTAGGCCTCTTTGCTGTCAGGGTTGTACTGCTAGCAGCATTTTGCAGCCAGGGCAGTGTAGTCATAGAATCATAGAATAGATTGGGTTGGAAAAGACCTCCAAGATCATCGAGTCCAACCCCTGATCCAACTCTAGTTACAATATCATGGCACTAAGGGCCACGTCCAATCTCTGTTTAAAAGCCTCCAGGGATGGTGAATCCACCACCTCTCTGGGCAGGCCGTTCCAATGCCTGATTACCCTCTCTGTAAAGAATTTTTTCCTAACATCTAACCTAAGCCTCCCCTGGCAGAGCTTGAGCCCATGTCCCCTTGTCCTGTTGTTGGTTGCCTGGGAGAAGAGACCGACCCCCACCTGGCTATAACTTCCCTTCAGGTAGTTGAAGAGAGTGATGAGGTCACCTCTAAGCCTTCTCTTCTCCAGACTAAACAACCCCAGTTGTAATCCCAAAACACAGGCAGTTCAGCATGAGTAGGGTGTTTTGAAATTCCCAGCCTGTGTTGGATTACCATGCAGTTCTTGACTCTAATCTGACACCAGAATTACCATCATGTGAGAAGGCAGCGTGGTGAGATTACAGCTCCTTCTCATCATAAATTTTGATTTACAATGGACTAAGGAAACATATTCTACTAAAGAGGCATAATATAAAATGCCCTGCTGCAGGCATGTACTCTGACACAAGTGCCACTATGCAGAGGGAGCAATGGGAAAAACTCATCTATATGAGGCAGAATCAGCAGTAGATTTGTTCTGGCTTGTTTAATGCAAATTGTGGGATTTAATTCAGCGACTCTTTAGATTAATTCAGTGACTTACATTTGGTGAAGTCCCATCTTTCATAACGACTTGAACTGAAGAAGGCAAGAGTCAGAGGATAAAGAACCTCCTGGGGTTTGTTCCAGTCGTTAATCATCCTCGCTGCTGAGAGGTGTGTCGTATTCAATGTGCCCAAATCCAACTTCGAGGCAGTAGCACTTGTCACGCTTCTCTGTTTTGTTCAATAGCCCTCTGGTACATCATATTTTCTCCCTTTTAAGACACTCTTCTCTTACCTGCTGGTTTAAAAAGATAATTTTTCTTCTTTTTAACGAGCTAAATAGACAACGACCCTTTCTCTCACTGTAATACACTTTTTCTTGTTTGAAGTAAGCACTGAGGCTGTTCACTGCACTTGCAGACATATCTTAACTTTTCAGAAAGGGGTTACCAGCATCCAACAAAACAACAATTTGTATTTCTGGCTATAGAAGTTGGAGCACAGACCAAGTCCTCCAGGCACAAATGTTAGCTCTGCATAAAAGAGGCCATACTTCTTGTACTGAGTTCTTCCTGAACTTCCACTATTGTAGTGTTTCAACTGAGAGTACAAAGCATTACCAAATTAATTTTAAGAAGTGTATATTAAAACAACATTCCTTCATGTGCACAGTAACATTCTTTCTAGCCATATGTCTTTTTAACAAACGTAAAAAATTTTAAGGAGAAATTAATTCCGCCTGCAGTAATACAACTAATTTCATTCCTTAAGCCAGGCTTTTGATGTCTGAAAGTGTAAAGAAGCTTCTAAACACTCGCAATTCTCTCCAAATGAAAGTGTATATATATAGCCAATCCTTTTTTTTTCACCCCATGTCAAGCTTTTAGGCCAAGAAGTGATGTGTTAAGTTACATCAGGGATGGTCTAAAATTAGTCTTAATGATCTGATGGGTGGCTTATGGAGAAAATGCCAAGATGTCCTTAAGGAAAGCAGTGGTGGTTGTTTGCAGTGGATCACAGATTGCTTGCAAGGGCTCTGAAGACAGTGTGTATATATGATAACTATTCTATTGTTAAGGATTATAGGTTTTTCCATTATAGGAGCGTTACTACAGGTCAGAGAGGACTGTCATTATTAAAGATTTCTGCAATCCATAGCATTGCTCAGTGGTCAGTTTGGGGGTTTCTGTCTCAGAACAAGCTGTAACACAGACACTTCAAGAAGGAGAAGAATTATGCAGGCACATGAAATGTGCTTTCAGAAATATTTACAAAATGTCCCAACGTCCTAGTTACTTGCATTTGTTCCCAGAAAGCAGATATACCAGTGTTACAGCCTTCAGCCTTTCAGCAAGGGTAAGAAATTGAAACAGATTTAAAAGAAAATAACAATTTAATACTGTCATATACAAATAATGTCTGGAACTCAAAGAGCTTCATCAGACTGAACAGAGAAAAAAAAAGTCTTCACAAAGTATTATTCCTTTTAAATATAATTATTTTCCTTCATGAATATCCTAAAGTAACTAAACATCCTAAAGCAACTGTCCAGCCTTCCTCTGATATCTGTACAACAGCCTGTTGGATTAACTGTACAGGAGATTTAAAAGGGTTATTCCAGATTTCACACCAGTGGTGGAAAAATAAAATTACACCAGACCCAAACCGAATTAAGCAGTTAAGAACACAGCCTAACACATTAAAATCACCTTCTCAATACTGATTTAATGTTTTTCAAGCAAAGCCACTGTGATTCTTAGCCACTGATATAAATACATTTGCTGTTGACTGTAGCATAACCAAAATAGAGGCTCATTTGTTGTGCAAGACTTTTTGCAAAGGGATTGGACCTGTAATAGATACACAGAGAAGGGATGAGGGTAGAATAAAATAAAATGTTCATTTTAGAAGAAAGTCCCCTTCCTGCTCTACCTGTTCCATTTTTTCTGTTGTTTTCCTCCTTCCTTCCTTCTTCCCTTCTTTTCTCTGCTTTTCTTTGCCTAGCCTTGCCCCTTCTAGAAGGCAGTTTCATACTTGCTGAGTTCCTCTTTATGAAGAATATAACTCTGCACATGCCAAGTTATGCCTGTGCTTACATATCTTTCCTGACTACAGATATTTAGGTGAAGTCAGGTGAATTATTAATTAGAATCTTTAAAGACTTCTCCAGCTGATAACAAGGTGCTGCCTTTACTATGGGAAAGCCGTACTCACCACAGCTTCTCTGCTGTTAAAGAGAGGCTCTCACAGAGGGCACTTCAGGGCAAGATCCTCTCCTTGCTGTTCAGAATCAATCCCCAGAAATTATTCTCTTCCCTAATTTCAAAGCAATGATAGGAAATCCTTTCCATATGACATGCCTCAAGTCTCATCACATGCCAGACCCCACACCCCGTGTGGAAAGCCCTATAAGGGCTACAAAGACCTGGAGCAAGGTCACCATTTCTGCTGTTTGAGACGTGTCTGTCTCTGGCCCCCGTGGGCTGGAGTGGGCAGAGGAGCCTGGTGCAGGTCAGGGGGGCAGGCAATGTGCCTCAAGCTCACTACTACCTCATCCCTGGATGCTGAGGGCAGCCCGTTCCCTCAGAATAACTCAGTCAGCCATAGCAAATATCCCTTCCTGAGGAGAGAGTGCTGGGTAAAAACTGATGTTGATAAATCCATCACATTTATCATAGTGTGTTTTCTTATAGGATAAGCACAGCACACACATACATGAACAATGAGGAAGGGGAGAAGACACAGCTGCATGTTCCAAAGACTCATGTCACGCTGTGCCAGATCCTCCATCGCTGGACACTTTCATGGCTGTGCCCCAATTCACCCTGCTTTAGCATCCATCTTTTTCCTGCACTGAAGTAGCTAACGATGGCATGTTCCTGAACAGATAGATGCCTGTGCTGCTCCTTAGACAGGACAGAAGGAAATTTGCTTACTGCAGAGCGAGTTCCTATCTGACAAAATTTGAATATCCAAGTCAGGCAAACAAGTTCCTTTGTGGGAATACCACTCTTCTCTGACATGCCCAGCCGGTGAGCTTGACTGCTTTGTTGAAACTGCCTTATCTCAGAGTGGGATATAAACCTGCTGCATGAGAAGCTTCAGTGTCCACTGACTACTGAGTCTTTCCAGAGCTGGGGAAGGAGTCAGATCATGATCTCAGTCTGACTTTCTCCTTGACAGAGCTTTTCAAAACCCTGAGCAAGCCTAATAGCTGCTTATGAAAATTAGAGTATGAAAATTAATCATAATGTGCTTCACCTCTTTTCATCCAGCTATCAAAACTGGGAGTGAACTTAAAAACTCCCATTGTACAGAGAAGGAAGCAGATGCTGAGTGAATCAATGAAGCAGAAAGAGGAGGCAGGCTCCTGGCTCCTCCTCCCTATGCACTCACCTGCTATGTCTCCCATAGGCACTTGTCATGCTGCTCTTGGCTGTCATTTGTGAGAGGTGCTAAAAACCACAACTATTCTTAGCTGTCACTGGGCAGAGCCCATGGATGCCACCCTGGCCTGAATACCTGTCAAGTACCCTAGATATGTCCAGGGATCTGGGCAAGTGCTGGTCCAAATAGTTTTCATGCCTTAGGGGCTGTGGGGAGGGTAGAGGGGAGGTAAAAGTGCCTCTCCCGTACTCAGCAGCAGCCTCAGCGCCTCAGCGTGCCACCTGCCTGTTTGTCAACAGATTCTCCCAAAAAGGACTGCATGAGGACCTCCCCACTCACAATCTGTTCCTGCAGTGTACTGCTCCCAGGTGAAGACTTTTGTTAGAGGGAGGTCAACAAAAGTGTGTTTGAATCTCAGCAGCAAATGCTCCGCTTGCACTCTCCTGAGAACAACCACTCGAAGGCAAGACTCCACCACACTGTTGTGACTTATTCAGTAAAAGCTGTGTTACAGTCAAAGACAAAAACCTCTGATTTAGGCACCCAGCAGAGATGAGATCCTAGAAGTTCAGACTATGTCTGAGAGATCTTGCTGAAAAATGTCTGGTAGAGAAGCTAGCAGCAAAGTCCACAATGCCAACGTTGAAGCCAGAATAGATGGGAGAGAGAGAGAGAGAAAGAGAAAGAGAGAGAGGGAGAGAGAGAATGAGAGTGAGTGTTAAGGGTTACTCAGATTATATACTCATGTATGTCAGCAGTGCTGGCAATTTGCCTTCTACATAGTGGCAGTGAGTATCAGCTTAAATCCACTTTGTAGCTCCCTAAGAAATGAATATATTTTCTTACAGAGCTTTAAAGAAAAAGAACATAAACTCAATACAAATTGACCTGTCCTTTAGACAGGAAGAAGTGAGCAAATTATTTTGTTACTAAGTTCAAAATAAATAATTTCTTTAGCAGTACATAACTGAACTCTGACTCTAGCTATTGGATAGACAAAAATTTAGTCATATGGATGAGAAATGGAAGAAGTAAGTAGCAGCAGAGAGGCAATTTTAACAATTTTGAGTTTGATTCTCATGGAGAATTTATTGTCAGTCACATTTCCTAAACAAAAAAATTTTGGCAGTCCTGTGGAAAGTAGTATGTATACAGATAGACTCATTGGCTTGCTTTCACCCAGGCTTGTTTTGATTCAAAGAGATAAATATATTAGTTGTTTTGTGAGGTTTTTTTAATTTAAACTTTTAGCTGGTACAAGTCAGTGCACTTTCAGTGATTCAGGTCTGAATTAAATTCACCAAAGTCAAGGCAATGCACTGCAGTGAAGCTAAACTGATTTACCCTTACTGAAAATCTAGTGAATGTTTTAAGCCTCTTTTGTAGTGATATAAATACAGTGTAAAGTCAGTGTGAAATCATGGACACATAAGAATTTTAATACTTGGCTGTGACAGATATATATGTGGCTATGTAACTAAAAATGTATGAATGTATGTTTTACTCCCCAGTGTTTGTCACAGGTTTAATTTAAGGGAGTGACCTGAAGTCCACTCATTCCTTATGAGGGCTGCTTCTGGTGCCACTGCATCTGTAGATAAAGATGAGTCCTTACACAACTCATGTTCCCTCTGTATTGTTAGAGGAACTGTAGCTCAGCCAGGTGTGGAAACTCACACAGATACAACCATCAGCTTCAGCAGTTGTCCATCAGCCTAGACCTCTTTCCATTCTGACCATGGTAACAGCCCTAGTCATGGAAAAAACATAAATATAAGGAGTAAAGATTTAAAAGTGAAGGATAGAAGGACAAGAATTAGTCCAGGCAAGAGATGCAAGGTAAAGCATATAAACAAAAAAGGCATGGGCAGAGGCAGAGATAACAAACTGTGGCAGGGCAGACATCAAATAAATAAGTTTCTAAGCAATTGTAGAGGAAGCCTTCCACCCAAATCCAAGTACCAGAGCTTTGAAACCGTCTCTGAGTCTTAATACTAGTACCAATACAAAAGTACTTGTAGCACTAGTAGTTCTGCCAACAGCATGATTTAGCTCTAGATTTCAGGACAGACAAAGAATTAGTTGGCATTTATGCATCTATTCCCTTCTAAGAGTTGCCACAGCTGTAATGTTTTATGCCTTGTTAATCACATTCACCAGCACAGTGTTTATTTTCTTCTGTTTTCTCTGACTTTGGACAAAAGGTGGCTTGCTATGGGATGCAATGTCTATGTGGATTTGTGCAAATAATATTTTCTGCTGCTGGTGGTATTGCAAGATGGTGGTAACGTTCCCATGAATGCAGCTCTCAGTGGAAATAACACAAAGGAAGAAACTTTTACAGTATTTACTGCATATTTCAACCATTTTCTGCTATTGACAACAGGGAGCTGTGAAGTCCAGATTTCCAGCACAGGAAGATCAGCTTAAGAAATGCAAATCTGCTATATATAGTTTATTGCTTTATGTGAATTTTACTCCTGAATGGTTTGAAAATACTTTTCCCTTGCCAGATGAAATTTCCAGTTGACAAACAGCTTGACTTGGAGCCCATTTGTGTTCTAGTAAAGCGTTGCATATCAGCTGCTTCTGGGAAAAAAATCACCACAGTGCAACTTACCTTTAGAATAACCATGCTAAATATCTCTGACAGGCAAATGCTTGGTGATGAATGTTTGTCATAGTTCCTTTTAAGTAGCAGCTTCTATTTTTATACTGAACTTTCTCTACACTGGTGACACAATGTTATCTCAAGACCTTTCAGCCAGATAAGAGCATGCCAGTTTCCTCAAAAATGGTCATCTGTCTATAAATTTCGTCCATAATTTGCATAGGGAGGCACTGTGGGAAGCAGAACACTAAATGTATTTAAATTACTTTTTAAAGCAGAATTTTTAAAAGTTGATGTTAGTTAGGGAGTTGAGCTGAAAGTTTTTGGTAAGTGACATGACTTAAGGATAGGCCTCATACCAGATTTGTCAAAATACTTTGGACAGATTCTCTGGAAAGCAAAAAGAATCAGCCCAAAAAAGAATAAGGACAATGAATGTTCTAAAATCTCTGTGACCATCTACCTTGGGCAGAGAAAAGTCACAACAGTAAAAAGGACCCCTACCAGCCTGTGACTAGTCATTTTGAATGGAGCAAAAGTCTGTTCAAGAGATGTGATGTCCAGCAGATCATCATATGCCTTATTGGCTGCACTCCTAGGTTTTACTTTGTACAAATCCAGAAGCCTGAAAGAGTTGATATCTTCTCAGACTTAAGCTATCTTCAGAAATTTATTGTTCCTTTTTTCTCCCCTCTATTTTTCTATGCTGTGAAATGCCATGGTGTTTTTATGTTCCCTAATCTGATGTGTGAAAACAGGCATATCGAATACATGCATATGAGCATGTCAAGTCAATCTAGAGAAGGCTTTGCTGTTCAAGTAATATTTTATGAAGTTGTTTTTTAGAGTGTATTGCATGTTTAAAAATCTAAAAAGACTCAATTATCTACAATTCTTGGTAAATAAAGTTTTCAAACTTTTTATCAAATTGATAAACATTTCTGATGGGAGAGGCAGGGAAAAGCAGCAACTAGGTTTTCAAGGTTGCCAATATGATTTTCAAAAGCACAAAGAAGGCTGTTTACTTACTCAACCATTCAGCAGCATAATTCTAAGAAGAAAGCTGTAATCATCATCCCAGAGGCAGTCAGATTGTTGGATGGTAGTTTTATTTCAGCACACAGAAGGTTAACTTTTTCAATCACAATTTTACAGGCTTGGGCAAAATTCTCCAACTTTCTAAACAGTGGACATCCCTCTTCTTTTTAAAATGCATAAGTTAAGATCTGATTATTTTTGAAGTAGTTTGACTAAATTCCTATATAATATTGGGGCTCATCTGACACTGATATAACAGTTGTGATTAGTTCTAAATCAATTATACTAGATTATAACAATATTTAATTTTATCATTTGCTTAAGTATTTGAATTAATTAATAGAGTAGACACTGACTTTCCTGTCTTGTGGCACCTGGGATTTATGAGGCTGTCAGTTGATCAGCCTAAACATCTGACCAGCTTTCCTGATCTCCATCCAATTTCCTAGGACTTTCCTACCTACCGAGTTGTGCTGGTTGAACTTAACTGTTGTTTTTAAACCTGATTAAGAACGGCAAAAAACTCTGCCTTAAAATATTTGAATTTAAGTTTTTCTGCGTTAAGCTGAAGGCTGCTCAACCCTCTCAGGAGCAGACTGAAACTGCACCTAAGCTATGAATGGAGAAGACATGCCAAACCCACTCAGTGTTTGAAGGCAGTGTCCAGCTGCCCATCCGTGTGCCCACTGACATGGCAGTGAAATCACTCAGGACCAGTGTAGAGTTATGGGGTTGGCTTAGCCATTTACCTTGGCTTGACTCACAAAGCTTTTTCGTCACTGCCTCTGCTCTTCTGTTTGTGATGCTTGTGCAACAGTCCCTCCACTGCTGCCATTCACAAAGGGAAGTCGTGAGCAAATCAAAGTCCCTGAGGCTTTTTCACTGCTCCAATGGAAATCATAGAAGCTCAGAGCTGATTAATGAGCAGTACAGGGACGGGTATAGTGGGCATGGGGAAGACATCTAACCATTGTTTTCTCAGGCATCATTACCCAGAATAGTCCACCCTTAAGACAGAGTCTGAGGCCTGTTATCCTTACTCTGCTGTGAGGGTGGTGACAGCTGGCAGAGAGGTGGCAAGAAACAGAGGGTAAGAAAATGTCCCGGTGAATTGTGAGGTGAATATCAACAAAAGAGCTCAATGAATCTTAACCTGAAGAAAGAGTCTGCAGATAAGTTTGGAGCTACTGGATTAAATGAGAAAGACTTTGTCCAGAGGGAGAGCCTTGCTGCAGACCGCCTGTCCCCTAAAGCAAGTGACCTTGGACAGCTTCCCTCTGCTCACTCAGGCAGAGCCGTGTGTGAGCACAAGCGCAGGTGTGTTTGGTGGCCTTAGTTCCCACAGTATCATGTAGTACAGGACTAGACATGAAGACCTAGATTCAACAGAGTTCAGGTGGCTAAAACCAGGGCATATAAAACCTTGCATATAAATCAGTGTTTAGGGGCTTGGTTCCTGGGGGGAGCAGGGAGAGGGGTCAGTGACTCCGAACAGGACACAGACTGCACGCTGAATGAGGTGGTGGCTGATGTCAGCCTGCTGCTGCCAAGTGTCCCCATAGAGAAACACTGGATGCAGCTGCCTTTGCACATTCTTTCCAAAACATCACTGTGCTTGCTTCTTGTATCTGTTGATGGAGAGTGCGTCTCCTATATGTATTTTAACTTGGTATCTAAGGAAACTATGAAAAGTATGAAAAGACAGAAGTCTTCACACAGTGAGGAGCTCGCAAGCACAAAAGCAACGCACTTCATTCTGCTTAAAGGAAAATTGCTCAGTACTTTTTCGTTGGCATGTTGTTATGTCAAAAACTTATAATTTGGGGCATGAGTATACAAGCATTCGTTTGATTTTATATTTGTGTTGCTAATTTCTGGGATGAAAACTAGTGCTTCTGGCCTGCTTTATGAATTCTGAATGCCATCTGTATTCCAAAATATCTAAACAAGGCCTGCTCACTAGATGCACTAATACTAAGAAAGTGATAGTGTTTTACAGAAATTATTACATGCATTTCACTGAAGTGACAGGCAGAGCACACTCCTATTTTTTGGTCCCCATATGTCAGCTACTCTGAGCAGCAGGGGGGAACTAGAAGGTTCGCATAGTTCCTTCCAGCTTCAACTATTCTGTGATTCTGTAACTTGGTGATTTTATGCATAAAACATTGATTGAGGGAAACGCTGTTTTCTAGTCATATTTCATTTCAGCCTTAATCTGTTTGTACAACTTGATTTGCTTCTGAATTGACAGCAAAACAAAGATGCTGATATAAAAAGAAAAACAGATAGGATACTTTCACAATTTCTGAAGAGAGTGGAAATTAGAGAAATCACAGTTGTCTCACTTTCACCAAAAGGAGAAGTAAAAACCACAGAGGAAACCATCAAAACCAAATGTGTCACATCTTCCTGTATGTAATTGTTAGCTCTCTTATAGTGAATAGCTGGCACATTTATTTAATCTGATTACCTGTTGGAAGACAGCTGTCAAATACAAACTTCCACAAATCATCTTTATTTATGGTGGAGGTGTCTGTCTTCTGTCCTGCTCAGAGATTAAATTCCACCAATTTGATTCTAAAAAAAAGTTATCTTTTTAATTTAAAAGAAGATAAAAATGAAGATAAAGGAAGAGTAATTAAAGTACCTTTGTAACACACCCAAACTCAGCCACATGTCTTTTCTCTCTGGAGAATTTTGCATCTCCTCCCTAATATTAAATAATAAGAACAACAAATGATATTTTCATCAGTTTTAATTTGTCAGAACTGAGATTTTGAATCCAAAATTTGTGTCACCATTTCTTCTGAGATCAGTTTAAAAGATGAGTTTTCGTTTCCCTTATGACCCTTTGCTTGCTGCTTGCAGAGGGATGACTGCCAAATTCATCAGCAATGCACTGGTGCCCACTGGGTTGGCTCAGCTGAGGCAGTGAGCTGCAGTGGTCCACAGCCAGCAGCCACTCACTCCGGCCCCTCCACTGAAACCAGGGTGACCTGCCTGGCCTGAGAAGCCCATTGAGTATCCTGCCATCCCCTTCTCCTCTGGGAGTCCCCACACACTGGGCAGGTGTGGGGATTGGTGCAGAGAGGCTTTGTTCTACCCCTGCCGCTCACGAGACTGAGGTGACCTGCCTGGGCATCTCTCACTGTTTTCCCTTCCACACACCCTTCATTTCAACAGCCCCACCTGTGCCATTCCTTCATTAGATGCAATTTTTCCAGAAAATGAACTGAAAGTAGGACTTTTCTTTTGTGCTTTTTCTGGCACGTACTGGGCGGGAGAAACAAGTTCAATTTTCTCATCTAATAACATGGCCGAAGCACTGCCTTGCAGCAGTGTGTTGGCATGGGCAGTGCCACCACCAGAGGAAAGATCTCGTCTGTCTTGTTGGTCCCCCACAGGTATTTGCTTGAGATCTTATTTGCTTGAGGCCTATGAACTGATGTCTTCCAGTTTCTTCTGAGAAGTGAATCTTAACCTGGTCTATTTTCATCACGGGTCCAAAGGAGGAGTAAAACATGAATGGACTTGAGCTTGGGACACCCCACATGCCATCTGCACCTTTGCCTCACTACACAGGTCAGGGACCAAAGACTTGACCTTGCTGCTTTGAATAAGGACTTATGGACATGGAAGGTGGCTGGGACTGTGTACTTCTGGTCAAAATGCGGTCTACTCTGAAAGTGGCATCACAGTCACAGGGATGGTATGGATGTAGAAGCACTGTGCTGGGAGATGAATGCAACCAGGAGGAGAAGCAGTTTAGATAGAAATCTGACAGTCCTTTCAATGTGGCATCTATATAACACTTCTTGTTGACATGTCTCTAAGTGCTTCCCTGCCTTTGATTCCAGATCCTTGTCTGCTCTTTTTTTTCACACCTTGCTATCAACCCTTCAGTAAAGGAGGATCTGCACTATGAGGATTTCCAAACACAAGTCTATTTTTAAAGGTTGGAAAGTAATAGAACTCCTTCTAAGGCATACAGGAGTGCAAGGCTTCGAGTTATTAAAACGAGCCTTTTTTTTCTGTTGGTTTTTGCTGTGTGGTGTTTGTTTTTTTTTCCTAAGCATCCTGAGTGTCCCTGGCAGTCTTCCTTTGAGGTCTGTAGTGTCACTGGAACTGGGCATGAGTCAAAAGGGAGCACTAAAGGCCAGTTGCCTGTGCCCTTTCCTCCTGACTGTGAAATAACATCCACACATCACATTGCTGTGGTGACAGCCTCTGCCTAGGAAGGGGACACAGTGGCTACTAAGCATGTGTGGAACTGGGAAGGCAGGTGAGGAGATGAACAAATCTCCCTGGTGCTGATCCATGAAATGCATAAGGTTGTGGGTCATATTTGAACATGCTGTCGCCAGCATCCATCTCTTGGGCTTCAGCTCTCAGTAACTGTACCCTGCTGTGCAGATACAGCTTTCTCTGCATGCTGATGAGCAGTGCTGAAGACAGATGTGCCTGTTTCCAGGCTGCATTCTGTCTGGGCTCTTGTCAAGTGCACCAGGACATACTGGAGGCTTACAGCTCTCAGTGGGTGTCCACCAGCATGCTGCTGCCCACAGTCCCACTGGCTGTCACCTACTGAGGTTACACACATGCAACACTGCCACACAGAAGTCTGTTCATACACACCAGCAGAGGGTCACTACCCAGCAGATGAGCTGTCTGCTCATTTGTAGCTTTTTTTTTCCCACAGGGACTTGTGTCCTTACACTGGCAGCCCCAGTGCAGGTCAGCAAAGGGATTGTCAAAAACTCTTACACTCCAAAGCACGGACACTGTCTGTTTTATTCCTTGTACTGTAGGAAAGCCTGCTTTTAACTCTTGCCTGTTCTCACTCTCGTCTGGTGTGCTGTGACTTGCATATCTCCTGAGCAGCCCCTGAGGAAGGGCTCAGGACTGCACATCGCTCAGGTGTGGGCTCAGGTCCCTGCAGTCCCCTGGGCTGTGCTCAGTGCCAGCCCACCTGTTTCTTCTGGGAGCTTCTGTGGGCACAAGTGGCAGGAGGTGAGGAGAGCCGTTCCCCCCTCCTCCTGTCGTCCCCCCTGCCCGCCCCTGGCCCAAGAACGGAGGACAGAGAGGGCAAAGACAGGTGGCAGGGAGAAGGGAGACTGTGGCAAGCACAAGTTTCATCAAGACCATAGTGTGGTGAGTCGACCTTGAATGGAGGCCAAGTGCCCACCAAGTCACTCTATCACTCCCCTTCCCAACTGGACAGGGGAAAGAGAATAAGATGAAAAACAACTCAGAGATTGAGATAAGGTCATTTACTAAAGCAAAAATGAAACTTTGCATGTGCACAAGCAAAGAGAGACTAGCAAGGTTTATTCTCTATTTCCCATTAGCAAGCCATGTCCGACCACTTCCTGGGAAGCAGGGCTTCAGCACATAAAGTGGTTGCTCAAAAGGCAAACATTGTAAATAAATTAGCTTTTATATCTGAGCTGACATCATAGGGTATGGAATATCCCTTTGGTTAGTTTGGGTCAGCTGGCCTACTTGTGTCCCCTCCCAGGGTCTTGCCCTCCATGGGGGGAAGAAATGTTGAGAGAGAGAGTGCTGATGCCAGCACTGCTCAGCAATAGCCAAAACACTGGAGGGTTATCAACACCTTTCTAGCTATCAGACCAAAGCACAGCACTGTGAGGGCTGTTATGGGGAAAGGAACTCCATCTCAGCCAGACCCAATACACATGACAACAAACAGGTTCGTGAAGTAGGAGAGCAGGGAAGGAAGAGGAGGAAAAGGAGAGACACTGGCAAACGGGGAGATGGGGGAACAAGGGGAAAGGGAGAGCAAAAAGAACAAGAGAGGGAAAGTAAAAGCTGATGAGAAGGAAGATAACAATAAATAGTGTTGTGAAATAAGTAAATTTCAATAGCAATCTGCTCATAGTACAGAGCAAAAGATGATGAACTTGCAATCAATTAAAGGTGGTGAACAAGCTATGTGTTAGAGCGAACCAGCTAGCACACAATCAATCAATAGCAATGCAGAATTGGAGGATAGGGAATAACTCTAATAGCAGACAGATAACTCATACATTGCCTTTTTGGTGGGGTGTTCCTGGAAGGACTGTAAACCTGCATGTCTGGAAGTCACAGATGCATAAGGAAAGAAAGCATGCTGACAGAATACTTCTGCACATCAAAGAGGTGGAAAACCAGAATGGCTGTCAGGATCCTCATAAGGATTCTCTATCAGATTTCAGGTGTGCTTTGAATTCGTGCCATACCTTGAGGAAGACTACAGGGAGCTGTCCATACAGTTTTCTCACTCCGGAAGATATTGGCAGGTCAGAGACTGGAGCACGTAGTGATGAAAGGGTAGCTCTGATAAATAATTGGATTGTGGCTGGGATTTCAAGACTCTCCTCCACACCACACACACACCCATACACACCCCAGTATATCTGCAGAGAATTGAAACTACCTTTTTTACTAATCTCGCCCACAAAATAATGTTCAGATGCTACACATAAAATCAATGTAAGTAACACCAGGCAAGAAAGCACAGCCCAGATGTCCCCGTAACTGCATTGTTCCCCCACCTCCTCTGTAAAAGTGCTGCCATGCATTCTCTAGGGGTTTGGATCTCAGCATTCCTTGTAGAAGTCAGGGAGGACATAATTAGTCTGAGATGAAATATCTGCTGATCAAGATAAAATACAGGTCATCATTAATACAAGAAAAATTACAAAACCGTCTGCAGAAATTTTTTTTAGTTACAAATTTTACCCAGAGGGCCTGACCTGAGTGCTTGATACACATCTTTATAACGAGCAATAACATCCTATCCCATTTTAGCTTTAATCTGTAACTGCATTGGATTGCTGCCATGCTCACAGAAGAGTGCAAGGTGGCATATGCATGTCTGTTGCATTCTCCCAAAATGTGTCAAAAAGACACATATTTTATAGAACATGCCAATAGCAACCCTACATCCTATGCCATCCTGTCTTTCTCCCAGCCAGCACTTTGATGCTGTGGGGTTTGCCTGCAGCCTTCACAAGCCTGCTGGCCCAGAGGAAGCACCTGATCACAGCACACCCACTTACTCCCATCCCTCTGAGCACCAAGTCTTGCCATATGTGCCATGCTCAATAACGAATGAAGAAGGGATGTGATATATTATGCAAGGAAGGGAAGAAAACGCAATCCAATGAACGATTTGTCACATGAGCCATAACACATGGCAAACCTCTGCAGAAGGGAACAGCAGTGGTCCTCTCACAGTGTGGTTTCCTTGCAATGACCTATTCCAGCTCATCCAAATGATGGGGTGAGTGAAGGCTACTTGAGTTTTCTTGTGTGCCATTCACATTGCATGGCTCCTTTGCATCTTGTGCATGCTCACAGGAGTGCTTGTCTTTAGTTTGTTGACTTCTAAAGTGCTGAGAAATGCTGCCTGAATACCGAGCTGTCTGTGGCAAAGTCAGGCTCTAAGATGCATTAATGCTCTTTATCATGACATGCCCTTGAAGCTGCACCAAACAGATGCTGCTGAACAGCTTCTCAAGACCTCAGCTCACAGGAGTCACAGCATTTCTGCCTCACCACCTGCTCTGACTGACTCTGGGTGAGCGGCATGCTTTGGCATTTTACACTGAGCAACTTGATCGAAACAGAAAGTCTGGAACAACGCTGCCCAGGTTGGCAGCGTGGCTGCTGCTCACCACAGGTGCCAGATGGAATGACAAGAGGCGTACCTGGCAGGAAAGATGCAGCCACCTTTTTGTTTACCACAACCCCACAGGGTTAAGTTCACCTGGATGGATATTGGTCCCATATTCTGTGGTACACCTGGAAGCTCCCAGCACAGGTACTGTTCAGCATTCTAAGAAAATTATCTTGGAAGCTGAGAGCAAGGGAGAAAATGTGGTCTCCACCTCTGTATGTTCAGAGATTGCTGCAAACCTGATCCTCCCAAGCACTAAATCCCCAAGCATGGGACAGCTATAGGGTGTTCTATAGTAAATTGTATTTCACACAGTTGTGTGTAATTAAAATAAAAAAGAGCAGATCCTTCTTTTCCTGCTCCCTGCAGCTGATAAAAAATTGTGGGTTTTTTTGGATTTTTGGGTTTTTTTTTGCTTTTGGGGAAAGGTGTAAAACTGAATTTCTTCTTAAATGCACAGCTTTTCTCTTGGTGAGAAATTCCCCTTTGAATGTGTGTCCAAGGAAAAAAGAAGTGATGCCTTGTGTCTTGTTCCACTGTAGAACTGTGTGATGGCACAGTGCTTATGACTTATGTCTAAGGTGCAAGAAAATACTTGTGTGTCACTAAAGCAGACTTCCATCCTGGTTACAGCTGCTTGGTGAATGACAGACTGCAGGAGCTCAGAAAAGGAGAAGGCTGTGACCCAGGAATTAGGGGCCACTTTCCATTGGCAAAGAAATAAAACAGAAAGCGGCAGTCAGTGGACCAGCACAGTGTGTTGGAAGGCCAGAGCATGGCCTGGAGTAGAAAATATTGCCCTGCAGAGAGTTACCATTTCTTGGATTATACTTTCTGTCAGAGTCTCTCAGAGAGCAGCAGAAGGAAGAAAAAGTATTCTGTTTTCCCTATTAGAGCCTTGATACATCTCCACAGACAGTATCACCCTGCTTCTTGGCAGGCAGATCTTTTTTCTCTCCCAATAAAAGAGCCTCTGGAGAGCAACTAAGATGAACAGCTTCACTAGAGTAGCTTAGGATAGCATGTGCCGCCCTACATGGCCAGATTGAAATCTGAACTTCTGCCCCCTTCCATGTGCATGAGTTCATATTTTGGCAAGTCTGTAAAGTTTCTAAACAATTATATGTTTAGTTAACTGGTATGAAAGGGGAAGCCACTCCAGACGAGTAAATAAGATATAGAGATAAGTTTGTTGAGAAATTAAGGTCTCAATGAATACACAAATATACAAAGGATGTATAAATAAATGACATCTATTAATAGTATACTTGTGTACTATTATTCATACTAGCTTTTTTCTGCAGTTACTGTTTAAAAGAAAGTCGTTCTGTAAGCATATTTTCCTTGACTGTATTCAAGATGGGCAACACGATTGTGCATTAGAACGCACAATGAAAAGATGCTGCTGCTTCCCTACAGTAAAAATAAACGTTCTTGTATAAGGTCTCTCTTCTTCATTTAACATATTTAGAAAAGTTGTTAGTCTCGTTCATGATAAAAAAGTAGTTTGCTCTGTTTTCCTCTTCTAGCAGCAAGGAGCAACCTCAGTTCCCAGTGTAGTTCAGCTCCTCTCACTGTCCTCAACACCACAGCCCATGTTAAATAAAATAATAAAATAATAATAATGCCAGTCTTCGCGAGGGAAGATCCAGGGAAGGTCTTTACACCTTCCAGCCTGCGCATTGGATTTTTTAGGTGAGACACAGTGTGCACGGAACTGAGCCCACCCTTTAATCCTGAGGTTCATCTGCCAGGGCCAAGCGAGCTTGGACGGTGGCAGTGAGGTCCTCAGGATGTAGATGGATTGCCGTAAGGGCTAACGAGCTCCACCTGCCCAGGGAGTGTCCCTGACCGGGAATCGAACCCGGGCCTCGGCGGTGACAGCGCCACGCCTCACAGCCCATGTTAGTGTGAGGGCAAATGGGAAAGGAGCAATCCAAAGAAGATGGCAGCCCTTCTGTGCTTTTCAGCCACTCCATTAGGAAGCCCAACTCAGAGGCATTCCTGTCTTTTAGTCTGGTTATTGGAATACAACTTGGAAAAAAAATAAATCTGTGTGTTACAATGCCCTGTAGACCTGTGTAGGTTTCACTGATGTATTTTACATGTGGGTGGCACCTTACTCACGGTACTCCTCTGCAATAGGATCCTCGGCTGTGAAGGCAGTAACCTTGAGGCACAGGAGCTTCACAGATCATTTCAAAGTGGACTGGACTGCCCCAGGCACAAGGCCAGCAGTGAGCACCTCTCAAGAGCCTAACACAGGTGACTAGCTCAAGGTCAAATAAGAAATTGTTAGCAGAACTGATACTGAAAGTTAGAGCACCAAACTAACATCCATCTTTCTAACTGATCTTTTTCTGGCAACAGAGCAGTATGTCATTAATTGGAAGATGATGGCTAGGGATTTTCAGAGTACACTCTTCATTACTGTATTGTTTCATGGTTTGAGTTCCAGTTTGAGACAGAAGGTCCAATTTTTAGAAAAAATTTAATCTCACTGCCTGATAAACAGACTCTTTAGATTCTCTTGAAGTGGATATTTCAAATGTGAGGCAGCCAAAAATACTAACCTGTTTTGCAGATCTTTCTACCTTATAAGATTTCAGCCATCATTTGCCTTAAATAAATAAATAAATAAATAAAGGAAAAGAAACAGAATTTCATTCATTTTAAGAAGCTTATGATGTCACATGTGAAATGTCAACAGATAGCAACTTAGACTAATCCCTAAAAGATGACCTACTTGAAGGTGTTTGTCAGACCAGGCAGTCTTTCTATACTGCACCAATGAATGACATTTTTATGAAGCCAGATTTTAAATGCATCAGATTTTGTGCTAACCATCTGATTTACATTTGGATCAAACTTTATTTCCTAGTCTATCATTTAAGACGGAGAGTATTAAAGACACAATAGTCTCTGTAAACTGCCTACAGACCTGAACCTTTCACATTCCTCTAATTCATTTTATCTGATCTGTTCCTTTTCATTATCAGAGATACCATATATATGAAGTTAGAATTTTCTTATAATTGCTTTTCTTTCCAGGGAGGTCTAAATCCCTCCAGACTCAGGGCTTGCTTTTACTACAATTAAGGAAAAAAAGCCACAGACTCTTTTGGGAGCAGAAATATAACCTTAACAGATATAGATCAAAATTACAATGCAAAGTATATCATGTGGATAATTTTAGGGAAAAAGAGAATTCCACCAAGCCTATGCCTTTCAAATAATGAGGGAGGGTTTTTTTCTCCCAGTAGAGGTATTTTTCCAAGTGGCACTGAACCCAAGAGAATGGAGATTACTTCAAGATAATAAAGATGTTGGCTGAGCAAAATTCAGCCCTGCCCAGAAGGCCAGCCCAAGGTCTTAAATGATCTATAGGCTTTGTGCTGACCTCTGACTGTCTATGCAAATAAAATGGGCAGGCTTGCCTGCACTGGAGCTTGAAAAGGGCAGGGGCCAAGTGTGGTTGTACAGGTCATTGATTTTATACTCTTCTGTCCCTAATTTCCTTGTTTCATCAGTGCTTTTTCTCTTAAAATTAATGTCTTCTGAACATGCCTGTAAGAAGTCTGCCAAAGAAGAGATATTTGGTCAGGAATGCTTGCAGAGATCCCCTTGGGGTGAGGGAAGAGGGGCTCTGATGTCTGTCAGTGCAACCTGCGTGCAGCTGGATGGGACGCACTGGAAATCCAACATTACTGCATTACCCTGTGCCACAGGGGTTGACAGGGACAAGTCCTCACTAGCACATGAAGCAGATTCATATTTAGCTTCAGGTTTTTTGGTATGGAAACCTGTGCCTCTCTGCGCTGCCTGATGTGGAGAGAACTGAGAGAGGCTGGTTTCAGGACCTGCCACTGATGGTTTAGATAAAATAGAAAAGGTCGGTGAAAAAAAAAGAGTGCTGACATAATGGAGCCAAGACTGCAGAATTGGAAGCTAGCAGAAGGCAAGATCATTTTGAGAATGTTGATGTGACAATGCTATATGCCTAACATATTTTATAGCATTAGAGTAACCCCACAAGCAATCACAATAAAGAAAATCCAATAAATAAGACATAATTAATATGTGCACAACAGCTATATTGACAGTCATTGCTACAGAGACCAACTTTGTATTCAGAGACAGCTCCCAAACCTTAGTGAGAAGCTGGGTGCCGCAGCCCGNTCTGGAAGTTGGGAGGAGCATGGGACTAAACAACCAATGGGGATTCAGCAACATGCATAACTTAACTAGGAGCCAATAACATGAAAGGAGGGAGATGGTAGGACTGCCCACACTGCGGCAAATCCTGGCCAATGAGGGAGGGGGAAACCTTGACCAATCAGGGAGGAGAAAATTCATGAGGGGACTAACATGTTCATACATGTCCAAATATAACATAACAAATATAACTGGGGTACAAACACTGAAAAGCATGCACTAACAGTAAACATCACAAACATTAGTCAAACGACTACAGAACATTCCATTCATCCACGAATCAGGCCCAAACTGCCTGCAAACGTCTGTGCCATCAGGTAAGAGTCCTTTTAGTATCCTTCATATATCACGCGCCATTTCTTGCATTCCTCTTGCTTCTTTCGTTTGTCTTCCGCAGCTGGGGACATACACAAATCTCAAAACGCAGAGTCAGATTTATGGAGGTTTAATTTCTTGCCTGTGTCTCTTGGCTTCAATCAAAACTGAAAAGCAAGATGCAACATCGTCTTTAAATGCAGGGGGAGTACAGAAAAACGAGGCCTTACGGAATGTTACTAGCTGTTCTCCATCTCCACAAAGGGAGGATGCTTTTCATTACACATCACTACTACATTTTTCAATAAAAGTAAAGCCTGGAACTTTTGTGAATGTTATGTATACTTTATTGGTCTTATCCATCCACTGTGGATAACTTTTTTACGTAAAAGAATGTTAAGAGAAGAAAAGTAAAATTGAAACACCAGATAAGCAGTCGTCAAGAAAACTGGGACTTATGTGCTTATCACATTAAATGAAATTATACTGGGTCTTTGCTGTAATAAGCAATTATCAAGGTGGTCTCACCAGCACCTATTTGGATTTTGTCCATATTTTACAGACAGTGTATTAATATTTTACAGGAAGACTTCTGCACACAAAGGAAGAAAGTAAATGGGGGCCAGTGGGATAGAAAATCTTGTAAGCTCGTAATAATGGAAAGCTCAAGAAAGCTTGCAGTGGACACAAAGTCTGGATGAGAAAACAAAGCAGCCTATTTATTATATGACTACAATTACCCAGGCTGTAGGATCAATCTTAGACAGGCTAGCTGGTTGTTTTCCTTAGGTCTTCCCATAATTCTCAGTTTGACTTTCTGTGGTATGAACTCCAGATGCTTGAATGAACCTGGGAAAACTTGCTCTACTGCCTGTGATGGTCTGTGTTCTGGGGGACCATCACCTGTGGCACCCTCTTAGTATTGCAGGCACAGTCAAGAAGAGGGCATGGGTTCTTTTCCCTCTTTTAAAATCATGGTGGAATTCATGGAGGGAGAATTCATTATGACCTTGTGTGAACTGGAATTTTACTGACAACTCACTTATTTTGGGAACAACGTAGAAAGCATGTGCTGGTAATTTTGCTTGACTGCAGAACTGTGTTCACCTTTGAGTCTTCTTCAGAAGACTCCTGTTTTGTTTTGCTGATATTACCTTATAGCTAACAAATATACAAAAATTCATGTGTGGGCAGTGAAATACTATTTTTTAATCCTTTTTACTAACGGAAGTCTTATAAAAGGTAGGAAGCAAATACAAATTTTAATTACGCTCTTTGAGATATATTATCTTGCAAACTTGGCTTCGTTATATTTTACATTTCTACTGCAATAGCTAAGGCTTTAGATACTCTCAGGTATACTGCCACAATTATTACTTATCATTTTTTTGTGTGTATACATATATATATACATAGTGTACAGATATATGCATGTGTATTTATATGCAAGAGTATAGGTACGGTACAGTGTCAGTGTGATCTACTCTACCTCAGAATATTTATTAACTTTGTAAGCTGTTAAATGAAGACAAAAAAATGCTGTAACAAAGGATGTGCAGTGACTCAGGATTGTACTGACATTCAGGCTACTCAGCATAGGGGAAAAAACCCTCAAACTTGTTTTTTGGTGAAGAGACTATTTTCCAAAATCCTTACATGAACTGGAAACTAGTTAAATGAAACCTTCCTCTCAGTTTTCCCAATGTCTGAAACCTCGTTCAGGACAGAATGAAAACTGAAAGTCATTACTCTTTGGGGTGGAGCCAAGATGGGAGATGTTACTCACATCTCTACTTGGAGCAAACTGCATGAATTATGACCGGGAGTGAGCCCCAGGGGACATTCTGCATTTTTTAATTCTCCCAGCCCCTCTCCTCTATGAACAGGCAAAAATTTTGCCATTTGTAATTCATGACATTTTGTAGGCAGAAAAAAGGATGCTGAAATATAAACTTTTTAAAAATAGGTGCCTACATATAGAAACACACATAATATGTAAATAATATTTTTTTAATTTATTTACATAAATAAAAGTGACTTCAAAATCAAGCTTTGCATGGAAACATGATAGATATTCTAGGAGATGTCACAGTACAGCTGAGCTGGCAACTAAGACAATCTTCTGAAATAAGTATTTCTTAGGTAGCTGTAGGGAAGCCTTTCTAAAAAAATTCCAGGAATTTCAGAATTAATTATTGTACAGAAGGATATGGAAGAAAAGAGAAGGAAATAATTTGCAAAAGAAAGTGATTTATAACTTGTTCTATTGACCTGCTCTTCTGTTTGCTTCCAGCAGCCTCTTTATTGCTTGCTCCAAGATAAATACTGTTATAGAGTAGCAGGAGCCACTCTACAGGTTTTAGGTCAATTTTCTACCTAAAACTTCTCAAAAAACTAAAAATTTTTTCCCAGTAAAAATCTCATTTGGCACATCCCATCCCAAGGAGTGATCTTGAAAGACACCAGGCAGCAATCCATCTGTGGCATGTTATTTAACATGTCTCTTTTCCAGATTTTAAACCCTGAGGTGCTTGGCATTTTATTTCTTGAGCGTGGTTTGTTCTACGGAATGCCATTTTTCATTGACTTGGCTGAGATACATGTTTTGCAACTGTCAGTAAAAATGGAGATTACAAAGACCTGGTGTGTTAACATCTGTGTAGTTTAAATTTACTAAGGTAGGCAGGATAAGGATTATCTAAGGGCTGATCTTTGATAGTGAAGGTACAAGGTAGATGGAGATAGGCTACCTTGGAGAAAGCTCTAAGGAGAAGCACATATATATCCAGCAAAAGCCCATCTGAGGTGTGTAGACTAAGACTGCCAACTCCCACCTTGCAAAATGGCAAATATCAGCCTTTTACATGTAAATCTCTGCTGATTTTTTTTTTTTAGACAGCTGGTTGGACAGGTTTGCCTAACTGGGTGCTGACAAGCTGTCCCTGTTCTTCCTTTTGTTCTTGTTTTGTCATTCCGTGAATGGAATACTCACATGGATTTCTGAACACTTGGTTTTCTGGAGGGTGACTTGATTTTTTTATTCAATACCAGACTGCAAAGTTTGCTTAATGGTTTGGGGATTTGGGGTTAGTTGGGTTTGTCTTTTTAGGAGTCTTCTAAGGGCATGCTTTTAGTCCATCTCTTTTAGTTAACGCTCCAAAAGTTTCTGATAAATCCATGCCAGGTGTGCCAGTTGATTTTCTACTGCTGAAACTTTCTGCAGCTGGTAAACCAACAGCCTCACAGCAGAAGCCTGACTCCATCTTTTGTGTAAGTATTCAATAAGTGCAGTCAAATGGAAGGGCGATGATCAATGGAAGGTTCATGGCAAAATAAAAATAGCCTAAATTTCTCAGGATAAACAAACCAGCAAAGAATACCCTGAAATGTATGTGTGATTATCATTGTGACATCCAACAAAGACTGATTTATTCTGGACTAAATCGGAAAACTCCACATCTTTCTGGATAGCCCAAATGTTCCTGATTTCTGCCAGGCTTTGGGCTACGTGCAGGGCTGAAGAATGTTTCGGAGACAATAAATGAGACTTGACGCCCTCATAGGATAAAGGTAATGAAAAATACCTCAAATTGAAATTTATTAGATTTCCTTGCTTCAGGAAGAGAAGAGCAGTGACAGTGAATCAGACCAGGGATCACCATGGTCTGTTGTGTTGCTTTGGACAGGAGTCACTGGCAGGTGTCTAGGGGCTTGCATACAGTGGTTTTGCTTTTTTTTTTAAATAATTTTTCAATTTCCAGTGATTTCTCTGTCTGGGCTTTCATAAGAAAGAGAAGGTGTAATTGTATTTAATAGTCTTCAGTGGAAAGTCCATGGAAGAAAAATCACTTCTTAAGTCCCCTTTACCCCAGCCAAGGTATGCCTTTATCCAAAGAGCTGGACGTGAACTTTTGTTGCATACCTTTGTTCACACAGTGGCTGGAACATTTGGAGTTTTTGGAAAGGGCCATTTACTTACCAGTGATTCAGCCTTCAGTAATCAATACAATGGTGAAACTGTACTGTGGCAGCTCAGGGACGAACTTGCAAATCCTACCAGCACCTCCTTCCCTTGTCCATTTTCTTCCTTTTTATGAGGTGGAAGAAATGATATGAAGCCTTCTTCTGACATTTAAATACATGATCTGATGAGTTATTTTTGAAAAACATCCAAAATAAAAAGACTGGAGAGAAGACACTTGGTTCTTTCTACTAATCAGCTGTAACAACTTTTTAACTCCTAGCCTTTTCTAAGCTTCTACATTAATACTAAATTCCCTACTCTTAGCATTTAGATTAATTATGTATTTCACAGTTAACATTTATATTACTGCATTTTGCTTATGGTTTGGACTTTTGGAGGTGTGAAATGTCTGATTTGTGCTTCTAAAGCAGAAGTTGACTTTGGTCCAATGATAATTTGGTCCAAATCAGTTGGTTTGGATTGCTCCAAATCATTTACTTTGGGTCATGCTTCCATGAGTCCAGAAATGAAATTTTGGGTGCCTGGCACTGTGTCAAAACCATGACAGTCACATTAATCCATTTATCAGCCTAAAGATTCAGACTGAACTGATTCAGAAGTGCTCATGCACGGCAGGGCTTTTTGTCTGTAGGTCTTTGACTGGACCTCTCATAGTCTTTTCTTGCCATCTACACACCAAGGTCATGGTCTCTGGCTATTGCTGCGCTGCTCTGTAAGCAGGTTTGGATGCAGGGACATCCTCTTCTATTTGCACACTCATCAGGCAAGAACTGTGATCATACTTCTCCTTGCCTGCTCCTAACACGCCTTAGTTCCCAGACACGTTAGTGTCTGGACTCACTCAGTGTGTCTCCATTGCTCCGTCTACACCTGCAGAGGCAGAATCCAACTTCTGCATGTCCAGACTGGGTCCTAGCTGGACCCAAACACAGGTACTGGCATGGACATATCAGGACAATGGTCCATGCAATTGCCTGTCTCTTGAAACCTATGGAATAGCACAATCTGTCATACCATCCCTCAGATTATTTCAACACCTTGTATAAGCCCTTTCAGACTAACTCATTCACATGGCCCTATGAAAAGCCAACAGCAATGATGTGTGGTACTATTTTGCTCCTCTTGGGGCAAAGGAGTTGGACTGCATTACAAGCTGGGACATAAACACAGCCCTTGAATACGATAATGATGCTTTGTGGGAGCATCTCTTACCCTGTTTGTTTAGAGGCAGTTGATCTCTTCCGAAAAGGAAAGGGAGGCAAGAGCATGACAGATGAACAACAGTACAATGACTCCATTTACCTCACTGCTCTCCTTAACAGGAGCACACGTGCTGGTCTTGCATGCTTTAGCCAAGCAAGAGTTATGGAAACCAAGGTGGTGTGCAGCTTGCCAGGCCAGCAGACCAAACCTGCAACTGTCATCTAAGGTGAACCACAAGGTCCTGACACAGAAAAGAGAAGGACAGAGAGAGGCACGAGGTAGGCATCAACCTCTTCCAAAGGGTCCTAACCCTGGAGACACCCATACAAGCAAGCCCAAGCACAATGTCCATCTCTTCCTCTGCAAACAGTGTGAACAGATACTCTCCTGGGCAGCATCTATCAGCTCCAAAATTATCTTACTGGTTGTCCAATTTCTGCACCAAAGCAGAGTGGCAGTGTGTGGTGGATAACTCCTTCCTTGATACTTAGGCTTTATTCACCAACAGGCAAGGGATCAGGAAATTTAACTTAAACAACAGGATCTAAATGAATCAGCTCTGCCAAGTGTAAGGAAGCAGTTAGATGTGGATTGATCCTGCTACTTAATGGGATTTGGGAATATTTTGCTTATAATAGTCCTGAGTTTCCTCTGAACACCTTTTACAGGACCACATTGGACACACATGTGACCTGCCCTTGAAGCTGAAAGGCTGGTCCCTTGGGGTGCCACCACCAAGTGTCCCCTCAGTGCAACCAGGATAACATTCCTCAGTCATGCAAAGGCAACTGAAGAAAGAGGGTGAACACAACACCGGGGCTGCCGGGTCATGATTGTGGCGCAAGCTGGCACAGACTCCCTAAACTACACAATTACTAACCTGATAGAAATGCAGCTGAGGGTTTGTTTCTGATCTGGATTAGACTTGTACTACCAGATGATCGGGTTGATACAGAGCTGGTATTAATGAATATTGAATCACAGACTCAGTGGGTGATACCTGGGTCACGCTCACTCCAAGCCCGTAAGTTACTGCTGCTCGTGCTAGTCAATGAACCAATGTGATGAGATAGAAAATATTTTTATTGTTTATACTGTCTCAGGCAAGAAAGGGGATGCAGGTAAGGAATATAAGAACAGTGAGAGTGTCAGAGATAATATTAGTTTGACTGACCTGCCTTGACATTAAATGCATTGGAGAATTCATTCTGTCATTCTGAGTAAGTCTGATTAAATGAGGGCAAGTTTCATGCAAATGCTATTAGAAATGTGTAAGGATATCTCAGCAGGTCCAGGCTGATCCTGGTAGCAGCAGAACCAGCATGCAGATGACAGTGACTGCTGCCTTCCAGGAGCAGCAAAGAGGGACTGCATTATAAGGAGATGGGCTGCTATTTAAATTAAAAGAAAAGGATAGCTAATGTTAGTGTAGTTTAATTTCTGTCTTAGACAATAGAACAAATAGTTCATGGCAACTAAGTGTGAGACAGGCCATACTTGGCTCATCCAAACTGGTGAAAGGATGGGACGAAATATTGAAGGACAAGATCCTCCTCCTCCACCTTCAAGATTTCTTAAGATGTACATTCCTCTCTGCCAGATAATAAAAATCAGAGCTAACCCCTAAATTCTGCACATCTGTTTCTAATTGCAAAGCCATATCAGTAACCCCATTACATGCTTGTGCATATCTGCAAATTAGCACAAGGGCCTGGCTGCTTCTGGGCCTCTGGGGAAGCAATTGGCCTTGCTGCCACCAAGACCACTGCTAAAGTAAAGAGCATGGTTCTTCTCAGGATGTCCTATGGGTCAAGTGTGTGGTGTAAGTTAAGTGTGGGAGTGAAGAATGGTGCAGGAATTTAAACAGCTCTCAGTTTCTGCACTCCTCTTTTGCAGCCCAGCACCCAGTCTAGTGGGGTATTTGGCAAGTGGTATCATTCTTATGGCAGCTTGTTTATCATGACATTTGAATTCAGCTGATTCAACATGGTGCATATGTTTGCTGTTAAGCTCAGTTGGAACAAAATGCTCAGTATAACTGATGTGCTTGGTGTTAGGACATAGGAAGCAATAAGCTGATCCAGACTTAGAGGGTGTTTAGATGTGTAGAAAGAGAAGCAGGGCAAACCGCTGAAAATTCAAGGATCAAATTCACAGCACTTTTTGTCTGGTAGTTGACTTTTTTCACCAACTCACAGTGAAAAATGCATGAGGGTTCAAAATATGTATTATTATACAAAAAAAAAAGAGCTAAAGCTTTTGTTGAAAACAGAACATCATACTACTGCCATAGCTGGAGAGGTTATAGTGTGGGTCTGTTTTAAACACAGAAAACCTCCTGTGTAGCACACATATTCCTTGTCTACACTAAAAACCTCGATACAGATGTCTTGGCAAGCCCTCCTGCTTCCTACAACTCTTCAGTATTTTTACAGATGAAAAAGAGGCTGCTAGCAGGGAATGTCAAAGTATGTAGAGAATTAATTGTAAGTGATAATAATCCTGCAGACTTGTACTGAGATTAAAATGTCTCACAGAATCATTTTTGTCCTTCAAAGGTAGATACTGGCATTTTTGCACAGTCTGACTTAGAGACACTCAGTAAAAACCTCTCTTGGAAGTCCTAAAATGAAACAAACTGTAACAACAAAAGCACTTTCCCACTAGGAAAGTACCACAGGGCATCATCTAATAGAACTGCAGCAGTTTGCTCTACAGACTTTCCACACTACTGGTAAAACTCAAAGAGGAACCAGGTCCCAAAAGTTTCTGAAGGTTTTCCAAAAGTGAAACTATGGCTTTCCAGTCTTTTGGTAGTTGTGCTAAGAGTTGAGCTCGGCAGGTTGTAGATTAGAGCATGGTGTAAAGAATGTCACGGTTGTGGGTTCAGTCCTGGCATGGGCTATTCACTTAAGAGCTGGGCTCGATGATCCTTATGGGTCCCCTTCCAACTCAGATTATTCCATGGTTTTGAGTTTTGGCAAGATGTATGGTCTAATCAAAGAAAATGATCATGATGGCCAATGTACTGTACGTAAACCCACAATAATCCCTTTATCACCTTTCCAGTAGTTTGGGAGACAACAGATAGTGACAGTCTCCTGCAAAATGCTTTGTGCCCAGATATTGCACACAGGTGCAATCACTGTGGCAAGGTGGGTACCAGGCACAGCCTTTTTGGGATTGCCTAGCACAACCACCATCTTGTAAAAGACCTATTTGAGGCATAGGACTGTACCCTCACGATGAAGGTGGGCACAGTGGCAGAGCAAGAGAAACCATAGAGCTGCTGGCCCTGAGCAGCTGGCTGAGCTGGGTAAGAGGCTGGGAGGTGCTGGCACTGATTCCTCAGCTGCTGCTGACATGACCTCACCGTGTATCCCTCTTGTTTCCTCTGAGGCAGGATGTGATTTGACCTTCCAACAGCCACAGAAGGGTGCTGGGGATTATAGCTGAAAACCAGCTTTGAAATTACGATTTCCAGCTTCTGTTATCCTCAGCATAATGGGGATGATGACAGGGACAAACTGGAGGTGCAGAGGGGTAGTAGACCCTCCAGACCACATAACATACCCTAAAGCTGCCCACAGCCCTAAGCAGGTAGGATTTCACCTGCAGTCTGAAGCACCTGTGAGGAGGGACCAGCCACTGCAACCACTTGCCAAGATGACTGTACTGAGCTTTGCTGCTCCTATGTCTCTCAGGCCCTCTTTCAGCAAGGTATTAATCTTAAAGTTAATGCAAGCAGCTACCCATTGTAATATGGGATTATGCACGTGTTTATGGTTCTTGCTGAATGGGAGTCTTTATGCATTATGGGGAAAACTGTAAGGAAATTGGCTTGAAGGCTTGAAAAAATCATTACTGTATCTGCCCAAACTGAAAATACAAACTAAGTATTTACCTCTGACTTTTTCCCCAATTAATTAACAGATCTTACTACATGTTAATTAACACCTGAGCTGTCAAATCTAACACTGGCCATTTCCCCCATTAACTAAACAGCTGATGGAGTTTAGAATAGATACATTTATTAGATTTGGGATGAAACAGTATTTTTAGAGGAAGTATCTGGTATACTAGTTTGGGGGTGGTGATGAAACAATGCTTAATGCTCCTGTTATCTTACCTACTCATCACACAACAATCCAGCAGCAATTATCTAGTATCTTATGGGAAGCTGTATGAGCTGCTGAACTCGCTGAGCAAGTCTCTCAGCACCCATATGGATGGCAACAGGCTGAGAGCTACAAGGTGTGCTGGGATGTTGCCTGTCCTGTCCTGGCCAGGAGAGCAGTAATATCCCCAGAGGGCAGACAGGGTGGGCTTTCCTCATGGGGGATCCTGCCCACACTGATGAGAAAGCATTTTTCTTCCAAAGGCAGGGAAATAGACTAAAAAACCCAGTCCCCCACAGACTCAGAATTGAGCATGACCTTTTCTGAGTGTGTTATCCTTTATCTTCTGTCTCTCAGTTCCACTTTTATCCATTCCCCACATATTCAACCTATATTTACCATTTTCTCACTATCTTCAGACCTACTGGAGGCATTTTGGGAAGAATGAACAAAGACAAGTTTATTCTCTCTGGCTGAGCCTCATGCTTAGGCTGAGGTGCCACAGGTATGAACAACCAGAAAAAAATTTTGAAATCTAGATAGTTGCTCAGTTGCATGACATAACACTCCCATTTACACAAGGCAGGAGACACACCTAGAAGAGCTAGTTTGGAAATAACAATAATAAAACAACATGTGCCCAATCCACCCTGTTTGAAAGGCAAGGGCAGATTGAATGCTTAAGGGAAAAGTGGTTCTGAAACCCAGTTATTACTGTTGTTTTCCCAAAACAGAGTCAACAGCAAAAGATCAACAAGGCCATGGCAGCCCTCAGGCCGCTCAAGGAGCTTGAGAATAGTAACACATGAAAAGACTTCAGATTAGCAGGAATCTTGATCTTGACACTGATGTTGGACTTTACAGTGTTCAGTGTTGTTGAGATTCAAATTCTTCAGGCAGTGATGCAAATAGTGGTTACCTTCAAAGATGAGATAAAGGGATGGCTCAGATTTTGAACAGAGCTTTACTAGGGAGTATGCTGGTGTCCCCTAGAATAAGAGGTTTTGTTGTCAAGTACGGAATTTGGCATCTGCCTGTACAAACTTTGTTTCTAGTGTAAATCTAATTATCAGCTTTCCCCACATTAGCCCTTTTATTTAGAATGGCAACATTCACTTCCTCATAAGCATCTTAGTTTTGCTCACCCATTACTCTCTGGGGTAAAATGTGTCCTCTACCTAAAAGCTGAACATTGAAATTTGGAGCTGGAAGGGCAGGTCTGGAGTATAACTTTACAAGGACTTCATTCAGCTCCTTTCTGAGTTGCTAGAACAAGGAACACATTGAGCACATTTTTCTTTTATCAGAGGATTTGGATTTTCCTGTAAGGTTAGTTGGTAAGTTGTGGGATTTGGAGGTCCCACTCATGATAGTGATTCTGGGGGGGAAGAAGCATGCTGCAGTTCTTACAGAGTCTTGGGGGTCCAGCTCTACTTGGGTAGTTACCAACTCAGGGCCTAATTTACTCCAGTCGTTACTGAGCAGCAAGCACAGTGAATTTCAGTTTTTTTTGTTAGTGAATACAACTATACAAGGACTTCTGGGGGCAAAGCCTCCCTGTAAAGCATACTGCTGGTGTCAGAAAGGCCATCCTGGAAGGAAGAATGAGTTTGGAAAACATTATTTAAAAGTCTGGGATTGTGAGGAATTACCAAAGGAGTTTCTTACTGACAGAACGAGACCCGTAACTAAATTCTGATCTGGACGGCTTTCTGCCGCCTCACGCCATTGTGCAAATATGCGATTGCGTGCCACCACCGGGGCTGTGCAGTTGCGTACCTCTGAAATTGCCAAAGAGCCCAATTAGCTAACCCCATCATCACACACCTAGCACTGCTTGTTCTACTTTTCCCTTGCTCTCGAACTAAAAGGGTGGAGGAAACTAAAGTAAGCACTTTGCTCATTAGCAGTCACCTTCTCCAGTTCGCAGATCTCGGGAAGTGAGGGTGCTTAGTGATAACCGGCAACACAAGCTGTGTCTTTGGCCGGAATCCCCTGTGGTGCCCTGCACGTGATGTGGGCTGTATGTAGTGAACTGGATATGCAGTGTGTCAGCTGTGCTTGTAATTTAGCCAGTCTCTTCTCCAATATCCCCTGTATCTCCAAGCAGGGAATCCTGTGTGGAAATGTGTACCTGCTAGGTATCTCAGACTTCTAGCACTTATCCCACGCAAATATATAATATATCTGAAGAGTCTGGAACAAACTGAGCCTGCATCATGTGTGCTGTACAGCTAATTGCAGTAAATCAGAGGTATTTGCCACTTGCTGGGACTTGATGAGGAAGGGGCAACAGGGACACAGATGGTCTCCCTTGTGCATAGTTGGTGAAAAAGTGTGTATGTGTGTATGTGTACGTGTGTGTGTGTGTATACAATGACTTTGGAGTCAGTGTGAAGCTGTCTGATGAGACAAAATTTATCTGACATCTGCAAAAGCTGGAAAAAGTCCAAATTCCTTTTTAGTTTCCTCATTTGGACAAAACTTGTATGCTGAAGAAGAGAGCAAGCTCACATAAACCCAGACTTATTGGACCCTGAATTCAAAGCATTTAACTCTCCTGAAAGTGCTTGTATGGGTGGGAAGACATTTTAGTATTTGACTCAGCTGCTCCCACGCAAAAAGGAGAATTGTATTTGCTGAAGCTGGTAAAACAATACTGTGCAAGCTACAGGTGCCTCTCACACACCTGTGCTGCTCTGTTCAAATTAAGTTGCTGGTGATGGACGTGTAATTGTGTTTGCAGATGTGTATCTGGCAGGATCTTGGAAGTGTGTGCTCAAGAACAAAAGGAGCAGCACCCAACCCCTCCCCTTTGGCTGACATGGCTCTGCTGGGAAAACTTGAGAAAGCCCTGACAGTGATGGAGATGCATTACCTGCTTCATATTCAGCAACCTTGCAGGGTTTGCCGGGCTGTGACACTTTGGGGAAATTTTAAGAGGTGACTTTTGAACTATCAAGTGAGCAGGGTTGATGTGGGAATGCAGAGCAGATAGTGAGCACCAGCCCTGCCGCACCCTGGGCCAGAGGTGGCCATAGCTGCCTTTCTCTCCTGCCCAAGGCCCAGCTCCCACATCCTGCTGCTTCCTTCGCACACCCAGCCCACCTGCTTGCCCCTCTCCTCCTCCTCCTTCTCCACCACCCTCCCAGCACCCCCAGAATCACCCCGGCAGCCGCTGCTGCTGATGCCCCCAGAGCCGCAGCCGGGGGGAGCATGGTGGGGGTGTCCCCGGCCGGGGCACCAGGGGAGCCAGGAGAGGGGTCCCCGGCCCCAGCACGGGCCTGTGTGCAGAGCGGGGGGGCAGTAGGGGGCTCAAGGGCCGCGAGGCACACACGGTACGGGGCACGGGGCTGCAGCGCCCGCACAACGTACTCCCCCCGCTCCCCCCGCACCAGCGTCTCGGTCACGGCCCCCCCCCCAGGCCGCAGCCAGCTTAGCCGCAGGGATGCACCGGGAGGGGCTGGCGGCCACCGCACCCGTAGGGCCCCCCCCGGTGCTGCCTGCACCCACAGCCCAGGTGTGGCTGCAGCCCCTGG